>JAOEHY010015678.1:0-64110 GCA_025447955.1 Psilopsiagon aurifrons | reverse complement strand
AAAGCGGGGGGGGGGGGGATGAGAGGGAGGAGAGCAGAAAACAAACTTGCTGTGGAGTGAGGTTAGGCATACAGGATGTTTTTTCTTCCTCTCATGTAGAAGATAATACTTTGTTTCTGCAGTATCTGCGTATTGGAATGTTAATGCTGTGGAGTTCAAGTGGGTGTATGTTATAAGTGTTATCCTTTGGTATTATAATTATTATCTGTGACTAATCCTGCCTGTGTTGGTAAGGCGTGAAAGATTTTTACCAGAGGGGCATGTCTTTCTGTGTATGTTTGTTCATGGTTAATGTAAATTGACAAGAATTCTGGGTAGAGCAATGAGGGTGACTTCAACTGTGATGGGTTTGGGAAATTTGTGGTAGATGGACAAGAGATTTTGTATGTTTTTATCATAGGTAATTGCTATAATTTTAGGAGGTTTTGAGGAAACTGTCCAATTTCAAGTTTGTTTTTGTTCTTGTATAGAAACTGTCCAGTGCTTTTATTTAAAAATTAAATGTTGGTAAACAAAGTTTTGGTGCACACTTAAAGAGACAAATCTGCATACCACACTTCTGCAATTTCAGTAATAAATTACATTTTAAAGCTGTTCTTATGCATGCAACATTTTGGGTTTTTTAAAGAAAATTGATTATATTTTGGAGAAAAAACAAGCTGAAAAGGGCATGACTTTATGGTCATAAGGGAGGACATCTATGACAGATGCTTTCCTTGGTACTAAATTATTTTTTAGAAGTATCTTAATTTTATTAATCAAATAATGGAGGCTAAAATGCTGCAGTACTGTTGAAAGTTTCTATTAGTGTATGTATATATTCAAGTTGTTATTCACTATAGCAGTTTTGGGGCTTAAGTTCAGCAAGAGAACTATTTCGTGCAAATGTTTTTAAAAAGGTATGGTTAATGATACCAGAAGCATGGTTGCATTCTGAACTAAAGTCTGATTTCCTTTTCACATGTTTCTTCACCATCATTAGATGCCATGGCTGTTTTAAAAGGAATACTTGACAGCGGCTCGTTGCCTAGTAGATCAGCAGTTATGGCTCTCGTTCAGTCTCTGGCAGAAAAAGGAGATCTAAAGAACCTACAAGCGCTTAAAAACATGCTGGAAGGCACCACAAAAACAGTTGGTATACCTGCCTCACTAATGGCTAATGCTATTGCATTGGCTCATACTAAAAAGTAAGTATTTCTAGGACTAGTATATGTAATTCTTTCATGCAGAGTGGTGGGAAATGGCTTGCATTATCCGTTTAATTATCACAGTGTCCTAGTTGTTGAAATTCTGGTCAAGCTGAGCAGTGTGCTGTGCAGTTCTGTTCTGGTATCATTTCCCAAACAGATTTGAGGTTGAAAATGACTTAATGAAATACAGGGATAGCTATGAGGCATTTGGGAGGGCATATGGTCTTCTACAGTGATATAATTTAGCTTTGATACGTTTGTCCTAATATACTACACCTACAAAAATCTGCTACCTGTTCCAGTAGTTGAAATGACAAAATATTATTCTTTTAAAATGTGGAAGTCAGACATATATCTGTGGAGTCCTATTTTCCTAGTTATAAGAAAATTGCTGTGCTGGTTTAGGCCACTGTTTCAATCATGATAATTATCCCCACGATTCGAGCATCCTTTGATTCAGCTGTTTAATATAGTATCATCTTCTGCCCAGCATTTCTGCTTTAGTTAATACATTGGTACTGTGCTAGTTTATCCTTCGTATAAAACTGCATGGGGAAAGCACTTCTGGGAGAAAGGACATACTGTGAACTTCTCAAATATGCTTTGCAGGAGCTGGTCTTCCAAGCAACATACAGTGTTGCTTTATATTTCAAACCAGTTTCAACAGGTAGAGCTCCTGTGTCTAACTCTGCAGGAAAGCTGTAGAACTGTGTAGTGTATAACAAACACCTGATTGTCTGAGGCATGCAGACCAGGGAGAACAGTCACTTAAGTGTTTGGAACAGCAAGAAGACTTGAAGGAGAGCTGTGCAGGCCTTTTCCAGTAGTGAGCTCACTCTGTTTTCAGCTACTGAAAAACAATCTGTCTATAAAGGACTGATCCTATAAATACTTAGATATGAGTGGTCCCTGGGACACAGTTCTAGTGCATTGACTTTAACCTAAATTAAACACTCCAAATAGTAGAGATACTTCAGGATTTGTCTCAAACTGCCTATTTTCCTGTATTTCCATGTCATAAAAGCATTGCAAAGTCATGCTGTGTTCTTAAGATATAGATTGGTGACAAGAATAAATAAATAAATTGCTATGTGCAGGTGGAGGTTATTTAAACAGCATCAACTTTGATTTTCCCATATCACAGCTAGCCTGAACCTATGAAAAGACTTGGACGCAGCGTAATGATACACACTTTATATATTCTTAAATATCTTGCAAATGACATTTAATGTTGTCTTTTGCATCTAAAAAGGCAGGCAGGAGAAAAATTGGGTAAATAATTAATTGAATAGCATTAAAAAATTTTAGTTACATGCATTAATTATTCAGGTACATTCTGTTAATGTTCTGGTTTTGCTTTTTAGATTAGCAGAACACGTTTTCCTAAAGCAGATAGCAGAACTTTTCTTTCTTACTGAGGCAAAAACTGTGTCAAAATTACTTAGGCTTTATGCAAGTTAAAGGTCAAAAATAATTATTTATGGGTTAATTTATTCATTCAGTCATAAATAAATGGTTTCACTTTTGCAGTATCTGAGTGGAGTGACAGGTACTCAACCATTCTGGGAAATATAACCTTAATGTAGAAAACAAAGAATTTGATATAATTGTTTCTTGAGGTTTTAGATATCTTTATTTCGGAAGCTAAACCAGTTCAATCTCTTTTCTTAGGAATGGCTTTGATGCTGCCATGGAATACCTTGAGCCTCTGCTTATCTCTGGTGCACAGAATCCTGATCAAGGTGTCCAAAGTATTTCCTATTTGTTAAGAAAGGTGTCTGAGGAAGGACTAGAACCAGCTTTTCAAAAATGTAAGTTAATTGCAGTGATATGTAAATATTCTGACTTGACTGAGGTATTGTGAAAGAGCTGTTACATGTAAAACCTGCTCAGTCAGCATAAGTCATGCCTGTGAAGTTTACAAAAGTGTCTTTTCAATCAGATTTTTTTCCTTATATACCCATCATTTTGCAGTTGGTGCAATGGCAGAACGACTGGCCAGTCAGTATGGAATTTACAGACCTGTCACGGATCTCTTTCTTCAATATGTCAGTGCAAACAGAGTGGAAGATGCCAGATCACTGGTACAGGTAATGACATAAGAAGAGAGGTACAGAAATGAATAGAGCTCTTCAAAGATTAACAGAGAAATTGTCAAGAAGAGGTGTTGTATAGCATAGATTAGTACTAGTATACTTTTGAATAAGTGTGCGTAGCAGTAGCGCAGTTTAGGCTATTTCAAAACACAGGCTAGTGCTGTAGTACTAACACTAGCAGTGGGTGCCAGAGTCGGACGGTATTTTGTCTTCTAATAACTTGAAGGGAGTAAAAGAAGAGTTGTATACTGCTTGAAATTCCATCCAAAGCAAATACTCTTTTATATGTTTGCTGTCTAGAAGTTGTTGCTTCTTGCAGAATGCTTGCAAACCATTTCCTTGCGACTTCTCTACATAATTTCTTCAGTGCTGTAAACATGATAACTTACAGCTGTGCAGTTTGCAAACCAGAAGCAGACAATGTCTGCTTTTCATGGACTTTATTTCACTTGGTTGCTATAACATCATATGTGCTGTGTTGAGGGTTTATTAAGAGCTGATTTTGCTTTTTATTCACTTAAGTGTCACAGGTGCATTAACAGATAAATGCTGGTCTCTGGGCCACAGTCTCAGCTGAGCTGGCCATCCTCAAGGGATGAAACAGCTGCATTCATGCCATTTTATGGAGCTAAGGACAAAGGCAAGCCAGAGGTGGGATGATGGGAGCGTGCACAAGCAGGCTCTGTCAGGGAGGCTCACTCCAGCAAGTGGCAGTCCAGCAGACCACCAAGTCGGGACTGTTCTGTGCGCGAGGCCTTTTGCCATCTCCTCATAGTGCATACTACTTGTTTACCAGTTCCTAAGTATTTTAATTTGCTAAAGAAAAAGCTCTGCTTCTTCCATCCAGCTAAGACCATTTTTTGAGAAGAATGCATACCAACAAACATGTTCACTTAATTGTGCTACGGTGTGAGGTGTCTTATTTGTATATTCCCCACTCTGGAATATTACTTTCTTTATTGCTTTGCCTAACTGCTCATCTGAGTATTAGTTTAAAAGGCAACTACAATTTTTAAATAAAACCCTCTTGCTATATAGCATGACACATGAAAATAAAAAAGAATAATCTCATGTTATTTTTTATTCTTCCTGAATTTTTGATTGCTCTTTGATGAAATGAATGAAATTGAATGAGCGAATGCAAATTGGTTACAATTTTTCGCTGCTGTGAAGAAAGGGGGAAGTTGCATTTTTAAGTAAAGTCTGTAAATTCTTCATATTTTTCATTCATATATTCCTAAAACTTGTTATTATGCAACATACAACTGCTGGAATTAAATTCATGGCTCCGTGACATACTTGAGATAACATTTATACACTGTATCTTGGGGTAAAACTTTTAAATGTTTCATGTTAAGTGGACACTCACAAATAAGCAGGAGTTGAAACTTCTGTCTATGCAGAGAATTTTGGTTTAATATGGTGCAGGAAAAAATTTCAGTAGTGCAAAGCGTTCTTGATAGCTATTGTGGTTCAGGTGTTCAGCTGCCTATTAAGGCAGCTAGAAGACAGGAATAATCATTGTCCATTTGTTATTTTCTTGAGAAGTAATTCACAATCAAAATTAATTATTTTGCTTGCAATAATCTGACTTATTAATATACACATGGAGAATCCTCGCTTTCAGAAATGCATTTAAGAATCTAACAGTTCAAGAGAGCAATGATGGTTTTTTACTGTCTGGAGTGCAGATGCTTTTACTGACAAAGTCGGAAGTGGTTTGGTGTTTCAGCATGAAAGGAGGCTGTGGAGAGCGTTTCTCCAACTAGGCTGTCTTTTTCCTCTCACAGCACTTGCTGACAGTAGGTGAGAATGCCTAGAGTCCGCAACAACATGTCACAAGTTGCTCCCAGGAATATTTCGCTTATCTCCAAAAAGCATTTTTTTTGTCAGAACACTGCAGGTATATTTTTGTCTGTCAGCCTGATGGAATGAGGCTTCACACCTTTTCACTTGGACCTTAAAGAGCTTGTCAGACCATGTTACATAATTTCTTGTTTGCTGAAGTCTAAGCCACTAATTGAATGTAGTAAATCGATGGTATGTGCATTTTTATGTGCACAGTATTCTCTTCTTCCTGTGCATTTTCGTGCTGAAAATATCTTGCAGCTGATAAAAAGCACTGTGCTTTGTAGGAATCTTGAGACTGATGCCTTTGAAGAAAATACACTACAATATTGTCTTGTAGATTTTATTTTGCCCCTTTTTTTCTAATGTAAGATGGATTTTTGATTTTTATCTGGTCTGTCTCAAACTTTTCCAAGTTCAACTTCTCTCTCTCTCAAACACTGTCTATTGCAGTGAAAGCCTTTTATAAAATAGAGAGATTGAAATCAGTCCTTTGTATGCATAAGTGTAGGTAATTATACTTTAAAGAGAACTTGCTTTGTACATTTTAATTTTTATAAAGAAACGAGCAGTTATCTCCCTGACACCTTATTAAATGTATAATTAACCTTATGATCCCTAGCTCACTTGTGAATGCTTGGCAGTATAATTGGAGAGGAATAGTGTTTCTCTTTTTCATTCTTTTGCAGTCCTAAAACCATTTTTGTGGTATGTTGAAGTATTAGTTTAATTCTTTCCCCTATTGTTTTAAACAAACTTTATACCTTCCATTTTAAAACAGTGTTTATCAAAGCAGTGTATGAAACAAACTTGGTTCCTGTGTTCAGTGGTATTTTTCTGGTGGTTTTGGGGTTGTTGGGTTGGGGTTTTTTTTCAACCTAATGTTCTGTTATTATCTTGTAAATAGGTTGTATAGTAGTATATTATTTTAAATGTCTGTGATTAGTAATTTTGTTTATTGCTAACATACTCATGACTGCTACATTAAGTATTTCTTTTTCTTTAGAGGTGCGGTGCATTAGTTGAGGAGAAGAGAACTTTTATGAATTTTATGGCTAAATTGGCATCTAGGCCTGGACAGGTATTGTGTTTTTTCATGTATTTCACTGTACATGAAGCAGAATACTATTTCATCAGCCTTTGAAGTTTTAGACCTTGAACTTCACGGTTGACAGCTTTATCAGATTTCTTGGGAAGGGAGAAGGTTAATAATCAGAGCTGGTTACATTTAAAGGAACGCTTTACTTTATGGAGCATGATGAAAAGGAGGGTGTAGTTAATATTTTTCTATTGTTTCAGTAATTTCCTGCATTTCTGATGTTATACCTTAAATCCTACAAACATTGTGCTTTAAATGTTTTACTGCACTCTCCAGCTCAGTCTCACAACATGAAAGTACTTATTTTTTTGGCTACATTGTGTGAATACAAATGCACGTTAAAACCTCAGCCTCTTATCTAATGATAAAATGCCTCTGTGTTTACATTAAAAGGCACATTTCATATTACTTGTGTCGTGGTTTAACCCCAGCCAGAAACTAATGGTTTTAGGTGGTTTGGTCATGTTTCTAGTTTGAGTACCTGTTTAGATTTCTGGTGTTTTGCTCATTCTCTATAAATCACAAAACCACATTGATTTACCTTTCACTGGGGAGCAGCGCCAGGAGGCAGTTAATACACAAACTAGAATAAATACTTTTCAAATGAGGGAAACGGCACATTTATGTTGTGTAGAAAAATTGCCATTAAATACTCCTAGATTAAAACTTCTGTTGAAGTGGTGATAAACATGATGATGATAAACACCATTTTTTGGTGTCTGTAGAAGAAATCAGAAAAACTTGAAATTTTCTATCTTTTCAAGCTGAAATTTTAATAACTCATAGAAGTTAATAGCATGTGATAAAGGTGCTGTTAATTTCTATAAAAATTTTTTAATTCAGGACCTGAGGGTCTTTGTAACTGGAATTGGAGATTGAGGGAGGGAGGTTCCAAATTTAAGCACATTAGTGATCTGAATTCTTTTAAGCAGTGATCATGGCTGCTGTCGACCTCTAGGTCTGTGGAGGCTGCTGAGTGGTTTGCATGATTTTTTTTTTTTAATTGATTGAGATTCTGACATATTCTCATTAATACATGAATTGTTTCCTTTAAAAATACCAGTGAGAAACTGATGTTAAGACTTACTGAGTAGGGACATTAGTCCCATATGTTGTTTGGTTTATTTTTGTGCCTAGTTTCTTTGACTATTTCGTATTTGCATGTGAAATTCTGGGAAGGAAGTTATGTCTACTTTAGTTGTGCAGGCCATTACTTTGTTATCAGTGCAGCTCATTTCACTTAAAAGATCTGAAACAATTATTCGAACTTTGGCAATTTTATTTTGTTCTTTAGGATTTGAAGTTAATGCTCTTTTTGTCTGTGTATTAAATTCTGTAGGCAAAGACGATTGAGACACTTCTGGAACTGATTCCTAAGCATCTAGATCCAGAAATTGCATACTTTTACCTCATGAAATGTTACGGTAATGTATTGTCTGGAATAGATTTTAATAAGAGCTCTTGAGATATTCAGAAAAGTCATGAAAATCATTACAACTAATTCAGTAATGTTGAAGGACCTTATTGTTATTAGTGTAGATTCTTTATACCTGTTTTAATTTAGCCAGAATTAATATTCCAGATGCCTTCGTTTGGATTTTCCCAAGTAGTTGGTTTGAACTGCTAATCAGTTCTCGTTCTAATTGGAGAGGAATAGCTCTTAAAAAAATCAAGTTGCTTATTTAAATATGTTTATCTGCAACTTTCACCCATGAAAACACAGCACGTAGCCCCTATGGCAACACTCGGAAGCTTATGTCTCTGTGCTGTAGTGTTATTTGTCTTGTGTACTCTGATATGGGCCTCTAGTTTTATTATAGGTGTAAATACTCTTCGCATGTTATATCTTTCTGCTTGTAATACACAACAGAAGCCCTTGTGCTCCAGTCTATCACAGAGGAAATGAAATAGGAATAATTTAAATAGGATACTTCACATCCAAGGTATGCTGTTAAAGAAATACAAGTGCTGTATTTGAATGAAGTTGTAGTTCTCATGATGTAGTAGCTAGCTTGCAAGTTTCACTTGCTTAGTAATGTTCAAAACAGCAATCACTACCATAGTGGTTTAGCCCCATGGTTTCATTCACAGCAGGGTAAGTTTCCTAACATGTTTTTCTAAAACAAAAAAAAAAATGCCCTTTTATCACCAGCATGTACTTGCTGCTTTATGCTTATCATTAGCCTTTTGCTCCTTTTACCCCAGTAGGAACTCCGTAAGTAATTTTTAAGTAATTTTTTCAGTACCCTTGCCAACTGCATCATAGTACAACAATTTCATAAAGAGATTGCAGAGAATCAGTCACTTGCTCTATTATATGTAAAACAGTGGTGAGAGTGTATTCAACATGCAAAGCCACACTGTTTGTGATGGTTGCTGTAGTTTCTTAGGCAGAGATAAATCTGGCTTGTGGCAAGTTCTAGACGAGACATTCAGTACCAGCATGAACAGTTTTAAAAGCTGTTCCCAGGTTATTCTCTGCAAGCATCTGGCCTGTAGGAGATGGGGGTTTCACTCCAGTATTGAGTAGAAGAGTGCATGCCTTGATCCACTTCACCAGGGCTGATCCGGTTGAGTCATACTAGGGCATCTTCACGTTTTCTATTGCTTATTTCTGTTCTAAGGAAGTAAGGTTGTATCCTACTCTTAGGATATTCGGAGGCATTATTACCATGTATAATATGTGGCGGCAGAATATGGTCAGACCTATACACATGAACAACAATTTAGCTACCTCTTTCCATCATCCCTTCTTTTCCATTTTTGATACTTTCTGAAGTGGTGAGTAGGTTAGTTTCATTTGGCTGTTAAAATGATCGTCAGCAAAATATTTAGCACACCTGAAATTTAGAAGGCTTTGCCTGGTTGTATTCTAGCCAAGAGGGCTAGAAATAAGGTCTTCTGTTTAAAAGATTTTAACCTGATTTTACCATTTTACAGTTAGTATGCTTTAAAGCATGATTTCTCATTTTGGGCCAAGTCCAACCTTGTAGTATTATGTTTTTCTAGAGAACAAATAGTTTTCCTGTCAGGTCCATTGTTACTTGTAATTGTTTAGAAAGGGAAATGAAAGAGAACAGAGTGCTATTACCACACTTGGTTACTGTTGGTAGTTATGAAAATAAATGGACAAATAATAATTATGTATTTAGCAAAGATACAATAGAATTTAGGCCACAGCTGAAAAGTCTGATCAGACATCCACAACTGAACAAATAAGGGGACATTGACTCCTTTCGCTATCCTGAGATATGATCCGGGGCTGCCAGGACTAGACTTCCTCCATCTGGTGAGGTGCATGATCTTTTATGTATAAGTTCTAGAAAAGGGAAATGTGTAAAATCACATTTGGGTGGTCCATTAAACACTACTTAAGTATTAGGTCTTTCTTATTATCTTTTTTGTCTTCCATACAATAAATGTCTCTGCTTTAAAGAAATAGAAAGTTAACAATTGCTATTCATTTTCTGTTGTTCTCAATTTCATTAAACTGTCACTTCATGCAGTTCTCTGTAGTAGCCTCCCACATTCAGGAAGTTTCTCAGCCACTTGCCAGATATGACTGGAAAGCTTTTTCTCGTGAGAATGGGACACAAGCTGTCCATTTCGTCATAATTAAAGCTTGGGGTTGGTTTTTTTTTCCTTTAATAACCATTGGTTTTGTAGCCTCTCTGCTTGTGCAGATGTTGTTTCCAAATGTGAACAAGTAAGACCTGAGACAGTTCTCATGCTGGAAATGTTTGCTTTTTCCCAAGCAGCAAACTGAGTTTGACTGGATGTAATGGCTTGCTTTTTGATTCACAAGGTGCTAGGTAGGAACTGTTGTTACTGCTTCTATGACCTTGAGGACGGCATTGAAACTGTAAGGTGTCACTTTCATTTCATCCTAATGCTTCTCAAGCAAATGTCTGAGCAGCAGAAAAGTCTGTGGCTAAGAAAGACACAAAGTAAAGGGAGGAGTTTATCCCCTCTTCCAGATTCGAGGAAGGAGAAACATACACCCCACTCTTCTACAGCTAGAAGTGAATAGTGCTTTAAATAAATGAAGAATGGATCGGCTGGAACCTATTGCAGGGCACGGTGCCTTCTATAGGATAACCAGAAAAATGTTACTAGTTACCTAAGCAGCTGCAGTTTCAAATAGTGTTAGTGGGTCAGCAAAAATTTTCTCCTTCGCAGTAGGATGAAATAACTTTTGTGTTCTAACATGAGCATCTGACCTTTGCTTTCCTTGTTCCTCTAGGTTACAGCTTTGATGTAGCCAGCACTTGTAACTAACAGTATTCTGCCCTTACTTAAGGGAATTAAATTCTGTCCTCGATTTTTCACATTCTGAATTTGGGTGGCTTTTGGTTTAGCTTTTGTTTTTATTTTTTTAAATTTGCCTCAGAAAGACACATGTGGCTCTGTGTCTCTCCCTAGAGTGGTATGTTCTTACCATGCAGCTCCTACTCTCATGTGGTTCCAGCACATGCTTGAAGGAGTTGATCATCCAGCCTCACATAAAAAGGAAAGCTAGAATGGCTGTGTGTTCTGTTCTTTTATGTGACTTGTCAGTAGGATATGAAGAGTATCCAGAATATTTGCAATACTGTATGTTAAAATATGTCGAACATGTTTTGGCAAGTGGTAAGAGTGCATGACATCATGGAAACAGGTGAAAAGAGGAACATTTAATCACTGGGGTTTGTTTTGGGTTTTTTTCCTTAGAATTGGATGGGGATGTTGCTTCTGTAAAAGCTCTGTATGAGAAAACAAAAGAGAAGGATATAAAGCTGCATGAGCTATCTCTGAAATCTTTAGCAGCTTTTCTGAAGAAAGCAGGAGAACCTGTCCCTTTCACTGAGCCCCCTGTGAGTATTGTCTAAGAAATAGATCTGCAGAATTGTGTATGTTCAGTGTTAATAAAACAAATTGCATGATTTATTACATAGGGATTGTATCTCTAAAGAACCTCCTCAAAGGAAGTAACGTGTGAAGTACCGAGCGTTATAGGAGCTACAGTAATCTTGCATTGGTTTTGACTTGAGGAAATAAAACCTCTTGGGCTTACAATATTTAAACTGCCTGATCCTTACCAGGCACTCATCTACAGGTGTACCTTTATCAAATGTCCTCGGGGCATTTATCTAAGCAATTGAACTTTAAAAGGCTTCTAGAATGTATTTCATTAACAGTTAATGGGGCTTAGTTTTCATTAATTAGCTGGTTTCTGTCTAGTACACATTGCTGCTTTGGTAGGATGCAACTCTGCAAATATGCCTTATTCGAGGGTGACAAGTGGCATGACACTAAATCTGTCAAGACTGTAAATACTTCTTTCACATCATTCCTTTCACCAGCAGTCTGCTAGAACCATTTTAGCAAAGCAGACTTTAATGACTTTATGTATTTTGTCTCTCTAAGCAAACTTTTAATTGCCATTTTCTAGCTGCTTTTATATTCTAAAATGTTTTTTCTGCAGTTCTGTAAACACCTGATTGTATGCTGTTTTTCCATATTGCTACATTGTGATTTTTCATTTCTCATCTTGCAAAGAATTGGAGAAAATCTTGACATAAAATACTTGGTTTAGCCTTTTAACAGCTGTGGAGTTTTTCCTGCAATCTTGACATAACTTACAATCAGAATTTTCCTTTGGACTGTGTACATTTAAAACCTAGAATGCCTGTTTCTTACATGTAGCTAGCGAAAACAAGAGTGTTTTTTCAAAGTCACTGAAATAATTTGTTTTCTGATTTCCCTGATTTCAATTTTTCTCTAATGCAGTTTGATGTTTAAAAGCATCTCATAATTTTTTTGACACAATTGCAGATTGCAGTTAAAAAGTATTTTCATTTTTAAAATGAAATTGATTATATTATTGCATTTTGTAATAGAAGCTTCATTATGCATTTTTGGCAAGGTTTTCCTTTTCCTTTTATTCTCTCTCTCTGGTATTTCTCTTTAATTATACAGACTTCAATACAGATCTAGTTTTGCATGACAGAGAATAATAGATTTTGCTTTTGTCAGGACATAACACTTTGTTCAGAATTAGTAACTTTTCAGTTTGAACAGTGTTGAACTTGTTTATTCCACTCTATTTCTAGGAGACATTCAAGGTCTATGTGGAAAAATGGAAGAAAAGAAAATTGGAAGCCTTATGAGCAGACAGTCTTTTCTGTTTTAGTTGTTTATGAAATCGGTTAAATATTACATTCAATAAAAAAAATGTAAAAAGCATGTTGTTCTGTGTAATTTTTAAGATAAATCTGTATTTAAACATCACTTGCCATAGCTGTAATTGATGGAAACATTCATTAATAGAAATGCTTTTAAAATTGCTAATGAAGTATCAAGATGCAGCTTTCTTGGTTCTTTCTGTCTTGATGTATGATCTGCTGTAACCTGAACTGTATTTTGGCTTCTGTTGGTTCACCAAATACATGTTTTTCAAGAAAGTTGCCGGGGGGTATGTAACTGTAACTTAAGCAGTCTGTCCTACCTGCTGTTGTTCTTTGTCTGGTCAGTGTACTTCGGGATGATGGTAGAAGAGTAAAGAACCTCATCTTCAGGGTTCATCTGTATCTGTAAGGAAAATAAACACATCTTTTTTTAGAATCCTCCTAAATGTACTTCTCTCATGTTGAGTGCCTCATTACGGCTTTCAATACTATAGGTGAAGACAAAATAATTCTATCTTCTGCACTAGCTTATGTGTTGTAGTTCTATAGCATCTTTAATTCATTCTCCTGACTGTTAGTCCAGTTAGTTTTATGGATTCAAGAACAGCATATGCATGAAAATATGCCTTTTAAACAAAGAAGTGCCTGTTACTTGCAAGGGTAGCAGAGTTTACTTGCTGGGAGACAGGTGGGCATGCTTGATTGGTATAAATGTGAGAGTAAACCTACTGTCATGCCTACCTGGCATGACATTTTACAGTCCAGAGCTGTGGGGATCATGAGAATAAAGGCACTTACAAATGACAAAAGAATACATAGAAAATACACCCATTATCTCTGTAAATAACTATGGAAACTCACAAATGTGCACGTTTATCTAACCAGTGTAATACAGTGCCTATGCAGTATGTCAGGATTTAATGAAATGAAAGCTTGTTTTCTGTGCATTTAATAACTTTGTCTTTACATTTTCAGTTAGTTAACCTTATTTTTCCTAAGCTGTTCCACATATACAGCGCTGCGGTTGTTTGAAATTCAAGTGTGCACACAAGGTTTTGGCAAAAGATTGGAAGACTTGTACAGTAATCTGAAAGTTACAAAGCAGTTAAGACCTAATTTTTTTAAAGTAAACTTTCCAGTTCCTTACCTAGTATATTTGCAAATACACAGAAGATTCCTGCTGTACTTAAGAAAAGAGGCAGAACTAATCAGGAGCTTACAAAAGTCATAAATTTTGTTTTCCAAACAAACCAGATGAGTCCTAGCTGTGTCTTTCCCTTTGGTGCCATGGCTTTACAATGACCTTCATTACTTCACAAGCAGAGACTCGCCAACATCCTGCACCTGCATGGCCCTGACCGGCACCCTTTGTTCTTTGGTTGTCAAGTTGAGGTATTAACATTTGAGATTTCATTCATAGCCTAATGGTTATGTGCCCTAGTTGAAAGCAAGCTTCATCAGTACTCGGTTTATTTCATTTCACAAATGGGGATGTTTTAGGGTTTTTTTTTCTGAAGCTGCAGCTACTTAGTGTAATAGCAGCATAATTGCAGACTGTGTCAACCAGTTGGCAACCCTTTTTGTAGTGCCACAGCTCTTTTTGTTAGAGGTCATCTCAGGAATCTCTCAGTTTCACATGGTAGCTGTGCTCCAGTAAGAGGAATCACATCACATTGTAACGAGGCATTGGGCCTATGTGCCGCTTGCGATAAGCTAGCATGTAGGGTGAGGAAGAGGGCATTGCTTGAAGCAAACACCAGGTCAGAGAACTAGAGAAAACTGACAGCAGATCTGTAGACCTTAACTACCTTTGTGACAAGGAGGTGGTATCTCATGGTTGTGGACCAGGTGCAACTGACTGTTCAGTGCTGCAGCCTGCCTGAATGTGTGCTGTGATGCTGACAGATCCTGTTTGCTGGCTGCTGCCTGCTGGGGCAGATGGGAAGCGCACCAAGCCGCCACCAAACATGACTGCGTGTTGCTGGTCCCTGTGCATGAGTCTGACCATGCAGGATTAGTGCTAGTTAGCATCTGCATGTTTTTCTAACTGGTTTGACTTGAACCAAACAGAATAATGCCATAAGAATTTAATCATTGCAACTGTGGCAATGGGAAATGAATTTGGTACCCTGTAACTGAAGAATGTAATTTAAATTGTTTTGAAATTGCATTTTGATTAACCTCATGGAAAGTTCTAGGTTGAGTGAGCTGGCTGCTGAGCAAATTAAATGTCAGTGAGGCGCTGCTGGAGCAGGAGACCAAACAGCACCAGGGGTTTGTAGCAACAATAGCAGGGTAATGGGAGGAGGTGTACACCGATCATTTGGGATAATGCTACAATAGCCCATGCCCATGGATCCCTGTGGCAGATGGGAAGGTAGAGATGCAGCGATGATGCAAAGGAGAGGCAACAGCTGCCATTATGCGGCAGTATTTTTTGATTTTCTGTTCCAGTGAATGTTTCATGTGCAATTAAGGAATGATCACACAGAGGAGCGCAGTCTCTCCTGTCTTAATAATGTGGGACAGTGAGGGATTTGTGCCACTCCAGGACACTGTCATCTCAGTCTGAAACGGGGTTACACCGGGAAGTTTTTGCAGAATAGGCATTTGTGCTGACTGCTCTAGAATACGCTTGAAATGGTATTTCTTCTGCATTGGTGTGCTGAGACTCAGCCATTTCAAGCATGAAGAAAAATGCAGTTTAGAAAGTTGGTGTTTCTTTACCAAATAAATAGGTAGCTGCATTGTTAATTTCTTCATATTCAAAGAAGGAAGGCTGTAAGATGGCAAAATGTAGAACAGCAGCTGGAGAACTAGTGATGGTTTGCTAGTCCAGAGCCAAATGTACCTTGTCATTCTGGCACAGCACACACTCCTTTAAAGCAGAAAAGAATTGTTTGCCACTAGCTAATGGATAACTGGGATTGGGCAGGATCCAGACCAGGTGTGGTGCCTGTAAGATTGGAGCACGCATTTCCAGATGCCATTGTGGGGAGCAGAGAGTGTGCTGATACAAAATGGCCTGACATGTTACTGTAAAAAGAAAACTGGGAATGTGTGTGTGTTTGCATAAATAGGATGTCTTGATTGGGGTTGAGAGGACTGGGAAAAGCTCGTCGCTTGAATTGAGATGACTTAATCTCACTTCTGTACCCTGTGCTACATCATGGACTTGCCTGTTTCCCCCTACCCCACTGCCCTTGAGGTAGGGCAGCAGGAGGACACTTTCTGAGCTCCACATGAGAAAAGTTTCCTTGTTAACCACCAATATAGTTGGTTTGCAGCATGATAATTACATGCTGTAGTTCTGATCTACTAAAGCAGCTTGTTCAGCTTGTCTCCTGAGACCTTTTTCTGTAGGAAGAAATGTAGCTTGGTGGGTTAGTAGCCGTCCAGAATTTCTTAGTATGTACTCACTTTTGAAACTGGAGTGGCTGTATGGATGATGTCTTTGGCAGTGACAGCTCTGAAGGGTTTTACAGATGGAATGCCTGAGTCAGCAGGATTCCAGCTGCAGTTTACAGTAACAAGGGAGGATTGTAACAGTGAAGGTAGTGCATTATGAGTGCACATAGTGACAGAGAAATAAACTGGCAGCATGTTCACCAGAGTGCCACCATACTTAATGGTTTTCTCAAATAAGAGACTCCAGGAACACAGGAGAGGAGGAAGTGACAGAACTGATGGATGTTCAGCACGAGAAATCTGTCAGCATCTAGAAGGAATGCCAGTTTCCTGCACCAGTACATTGTTGCTGTAAAGGTGAAAACACCAAGCGTGTAAGAAAAAGCTGAGACTGTCACTGAATTTAGCCTTTTTTAGCAAAGATTTCTCTGCATTTCTTAAAATTATTATCATAATTTCTGTGCAAAGTCAGCTGCAAAAAGAGGTTTACTTTGTAGAATGACTGCAGTCCCTGGTAGTTTGCCAGTACTTCTGTCAGTCAGTAATCAGAGGAAGGCCTTTTAAGTCAGTGGCTCCAACTGAGACTCTCATTTAGTCCCGGTGCATCTTCCTGAGTACAGGTGTGCAGAGCTTCAGCTATAGGAGCGAAGTTCTGGAATTCCCATTAGGTATGGAAATAAGCAGACACGGAAGTTTGAGGTTAGAGTTTTCTCTGCTGTTTCCTGTAATTAAGAAAAATGAGATAATAGAGACTGTCTTACGCAGTGCCTGCTATAGACGGGGATTCCCCATTGATCTACTTTTAGATAAAACTATTAATGTAAGGTTTCTCTCTGGTGCTCCTAAACCTCTATATTACAGCTGGCTAATGCTTCACAGTTTCTCATGTGATAACCCTTGCAACACTGTGATAAAGCTGTGGTAGCTATAGAATTGCTATTGTCTGCAGCAGTAGTTCCACACCTCCTCCTAGTTCTATGTTTCTCATAGTTATTTCACTCAGCTCTAAATGCCACTGAACTGAAGGTTCAGAATGCATCGAGCATCAGTGTCTCATAGTGAAAGCGATGAGTCTTGAAAACCAGCAATAAATCTAATTTTGGGTTTTGCAGATATTTTGCGTCTGCAGCTCTTTGCATAGTCTGTGAGACCAGGGCAGCTCTGAAAGTGGAGTAATGGGAAGAGATGTAGATCACGGAGATGAATCTTCAAGGGAGGAGGGTGGATTTTAAGATGGAAAACATTTTGGGCTGGAAGGAAAGCAGAGGGGTGTTGACAGGATGAGGCTGGCCTGGCTAACCTCCTTCAAGGCTGTTGAAAGGCTGTTTTGCTGGGTGCTGGATTTTTATTTATAGGAGAGGGGGGTCTGAAGAACAGTTGCAAAATACAAGGTTGCCACAGAGGAGCTCTGGAGGGATGGGAAGGTCTGGGAAAATACGTAGGTGGGAAGGATGAGAGGTAATAAGAAAAGCTAGCAGCTTCAGTATGATGCCTTGGGCTGGTTGGATTGTGAGTGAATGACCATGAGTGAGAAGAGCAGCTCTTAGCTCACCTGCAGCAGGGTCGATGATGCACCACTGTAGATCTTTGCCTTTCTTATGGCTCCCACTGTCTCCTCCTCAACCACTCCCTTCTGGAGGTTCACTGGGGAAGAAAGCAGTAGCAGCAGCAACAGTTGTGAAGGGTAAGATGACTGTTAAACTCAACTCAATGAAGGAAGAGGCAGTGAAGGATTAATCAACTGCTGAGCCATGCCTGGTTCTCTCCTGCCTTTCCATCATGGAGAGTCATGCTGGTACTAGTCCTGTGAGTGCAGCTGGGTAACTCAAACAGAAGCATAATCATCTTGTGCCAAAAATCCCAAAGGAAGTTTGTTTCAGCAGCAGCCTCTTAAGCTCTTAAACTGCACTTCTCAAATTCGAAAGCAGCTGTAGGACTGTTACCAGTGTAATCTTGGGTGGTTCTAAAGATGAGTCTGAATGTGGGACAGCGTTTGGCATTGGGGCTGGTACAATTTCTTTGCATGTTCTGATACTTGAAGTTGCAGCCTGACATGAGGCTGTAACCAAAGCAACTGCACCAGGGTGCTGAGCCCACTGCCCAACCATACCCACAAAAACTTCCCGCCTAAACCAAAAATAAATCAGCAACTACCCTTGTTACTGGAAGAGTTCCCTGGGATTTCCCTCTGCTCAGTTTAGCCCATGGCTTGAACAGCTCAGGTAATAGAGGCTGGGTCAGCTGTAAACCTTGATAATCTCTAGTAATTGTCCAGTCTTAGGGCCCTCATAACTCTTTGTAAATAATATTGCATTCTAAATATTAGGTATATGGTAGAGTATTGGAAAACCTATTAGGAGCCATAGATGTGTAGACTTTGCTTAAACAAGGCCTTTGCTTCCCTTCAGGATTTTGTTGACTCAGCCTGGATTTCAAACATTAATGCTCAGAGTGAGGAAGCGAGTTGTACAGCGTGTTGCACTGGTTAATTGTTCAGTATGCCAGGGAGGAGTTAAAAACCCCGATCAAGTGCAATAGCTGAAAATAAATAATAATGTATATAATATGAAATTAATTCAAAATGAAAATCCTTTCGTTTTCCATCTTTTTGTAGTCTTAATGACAGACATATCTTTCATCATCTATAGTACATATAAAATGTAGAGCTCCAATTGTGTTTATGCCCAGCAATACAATTTCCTCATTTGAGTGTCTTTCTCGCTGTCATCAATAACATTATAAATTTGTCTAAATTCAGCAAGTAAAAACAAGGTTGAAAACTATGTTTTATACCACTAGCTGCAGGGGGCATAAAATTACGGTCATTTGTGGCTTTACTATTGTCAGTCATGTTCAAGAGTTTTTTCCAGTGGAAATTTATCACGCGCCTGTCACTGAGCATACTACAAAGCTGCAAGGCGTTTTTCCGATACAGAAGCATTGCGAAATTCCCTGTGGAGTATATAATGCTAAATATATTCATTCACCTTTCTTTTGTCTTGCTTTTTGAAGGGATAAACCTGAAGCAAGAGTGTCCAAAGTGTTTGGGGTGCTGAGCTCTGCTGTCATTAGACAGTGCACTTAGGTAATAATGATACTTGGCCAAAATGCTTTTTACATGATTACTCGTAGGAGTTGGGGAAGGCAGGAATTCTATGTACAGAATTACTGTGGAGCTGGTGGGATGGTTCTGGCTTTTTGACTGTTCCTGAAATGCCCCTTCAGCTCTACGAGGGGTGGCAACCTGTGACCCTGTTGCTAGGAATTACAAGCCAAACAGTTAATTAAATCATAGAATCATCATATAATCATGGATTGTTTTGGGTTGGAAGGGACCTTAAAGCTCATCCAGTTCCAACTCCCTGCCATGGTCAGGAACACCTTCCACTAGACCAGGTTGCTCCAAGCCCCATTCAACCTGGCCTTGAACACTGCCAGGGATGGGGCAGCCACAGCTTCTCTGGGCACCCTGTGCCAGGGCCTCAGCACTCTCACAGGGAAGAGTTTTTCCTAATACTAATTGTATTAAGGGAAGGCTGAAAGAGCAAAATATTTTTGGTGCTTCACCTTTCTCAGCAGAGATCGGAGTCTCTTGGGGTGATGGCTCCTACAAGTTTGGCCTCTGGCTTACTTAGAAATCCAATGACTGCCTTTTCTAATGTAACATCCTGCACCTGGCAGCAGTGAGTTAGGGCATCATGTGCCCTGTTTCTCAAAGTTTTCAGTTAGGGCAGCGTATTTTGCTGTTGCCTGGTTTGGAAGTCCCTTTTTTTGGCTTTGTGCCTTTCTACAAAGAGTTGAAGCAGTGCCATGAAGTGATCAGCTATTTTCAACTGAAAGTCGTAGAAAATCTGTGTGTTTGTTGAAAAGCAGTCATTAAGGTAATACTCATTTCTGCCAGGGCACTCTTCTTGGCACTGGGGCTTGCATTGTGAGAAGGAAGGTGGTTGCTGGTGTCAGGAAGGAGCTGCTGCTGGAGGCATAGCAGCGGGGCCATATTTTTCTTCTCTTTCCTAGTGAAACATGAAGCCTTTTTTTGTATTTAAAGAGTTTCTGTTATTGTTTTCTAAACTCTTCCCCCAGCCCCACTAAACTTCCCCCAGCAACAGTATTGCCTTGAAGAACAATGTAAACTGTACCTCATACAGTTTGTGTTGTTGCAAGGCATTGGGAATTTATTGTGAGTTACTTGCTCTGCATTTTGCTTGTGACTATTTGTGAATGTTCATAGATTTCCAACTGCTATGCATTTGCTTGAAAATTCATTACTGAAGCAGTAGATGACTGTCTTGTGGGCTAATTCACTTGTGTACGAAATACAGATTATTTTTGAGACAGGTAGCCTTTTTTCTTTACTCACCACAAAGGTTCTGCCCAGTCCTTTAATATTTATGCCTCTAAACCCATTTACTCAACATGAAAAATTAAGGTGAGGCAGAAACAGTACTGATCTCAGTAAGCATGCCAGTAATCTAGGCAAAGGCTGATTAGTTCCTTAAAATGAGCAAAAGATCCAAATGTGTCATTGTTGGGAGTTGCTGGCTCTGGAGCTGTGATGTGAAGGTTGAGGGGTCTGTTAAGCTGCAGTTTCTTAGTACTGGAAGTGTTAAGTACATAATTGTAACCACAAAATTAGTTACCTAAGCACAAGAGTACCTAATTGTAACCACAAAAGCAAAATAATGCCAACAAAATTTGTAATTCAGAATAACCATAAGTTTTGATTCAGTGAGTAAACATCAACAGTTTTATAATAAATTACATAAATTGGCAGCAGCACTTCTATAAATTATGGATCTGAATTGATTTTTAATTATTCCTCAAAAGAAAAAAAAAAGAAAGGAGCTTGCATAGGCGTTATGGTTGTATGTGTAGATACATATATATGTAATCTATTAGTGCAGATACCTCTGCATCTACATACTAATATGAACACATGCACGTATATATGCTTTTTAAAGCTCATCAGTTCTTAAAAGGGTTAAGTGGTTTTAAAATTACCTCAACCCACTGCTTAAACATTGTTGCCTTAATTAATAGCTGCTAACATCTGAAGGGCTTGTCTTGGCTCTCAGAGTATAACAAAAAAAAAGCAGCATGTCACAGAGCTCCATGTACATTCTTTCTTGTCTACTGCCAGTAAAATTAATCATTGTGGCTAAAACCTGAAAGGTTTGTTATTTCTGGTACTAGTGGACATACCAACACCTACAATTTCTTTCCTCCCTGCTTAGCAGGTTGTCTGTGATTTACTTTTTTTCAAAGGAATTTCATGGGTGTCTTTTTTAATTAAAAGGGGTGGCTATTGATACTTGTTACTTATTTAGCATTCCTGAATGCATTTAGCGGTGAACAAATACGGGATGAAACTTTCAGCAGCTACTTATTAATTTAGCTTAGCCATAGTGAAAGCTAGTCCTTTCCAAACGACGAGTTAAAAGTATTTTGGAGGACTGCCACTACCCACAAGCCAATATGCAAAGCAGTGTTTCTGTAATCCATTTTCCAGTGCTAAAAAAGTTTGTCCCTTTTGCCAAGTGGAGAGGCTTCATAAACTTGGAGTGGAGGTTGGGGAGGAACTTCCCACCTCTCCCTGTATTAAGTACTTTAAGTAATAAAGGCATATCTTTCTTACCTGTGTCTTTACAGGTAAGACACCATCTTTAGTACATAGAGGTGTTGTAACAACATGCAGTTCTGTTGTCCACACAGTACTTTATAGTATCCATTCAACCCACACAGATTTTTTTAATTCTGAATTTGGTGAATTTTCCTTACAAATATTGTTCTCTCTTGTATTTGATGTTTCCCTTCCCAAATTTGCTGTGTATGCAGGCTGAAACCCCGTAGCTTTTTGCAGTCATGTCCTGACTTGGGCAGCTCAAACAGTGTCTGGGCAAAACGGCTTGGAAACTCCACAACCAACTACGCATGATGCCATTCCAAAGCCCGTCCTGGACTGTCCTGATTGCCTGCCCCAGCAGGGGCTGTGACTTAAGGCTGAGGAGATCCTTCCCGGGTCTGGCCAGGGAGGATACAGGAGAGCGAAGACAGGCACGGGTGAACCCTCAGGCCTGCAGCCTCGTTCCACTCCGCTCGGATGGCAGATCCTCACTGCAGTGCTTAAACTCCTGTAACAAACTGAACTCTGTCGTGTGTGGGACGGACAGGATGGTGAGTTCTGCACAGTGTCTTGCTTGTGATCTTTAGTCTCTGTGTTGAGATGGTTGCAGAGTGCTACAGCTGGTTATACTGATGCAGGGGGTGTAGGCAGGAGGGCACACGGCTGCTGCTGATACAGGGGAGTCCTGAGGAAACCGGGCGGCTGCTTTGAGACCTGGAGAGCAGAGCTGTGCTGACATTAAAGTAAGACATTTAGCCTTGGTTAGAACTCTCAGGAAGATTTCTATTCCCTCACTATCCACTTGATTTTGCAGCAGCAGCTCCACTGTGGAAGTGTGAAACCTTTACCACACAAAACTAACGTGAAGCAGGACACAAAGGCAGAGGCCATGGTACACAGCGTGACCTTCATTGGCTGGGAGGTGGGTAGTTCCCCCTAAACTCGTACTATTTTCAGCTCCTGGCAGAGCGAGTGGGGCAGATGGTGTGTCATCCACCCGCTCTTCCCTGTGCTTTTCCTGGTACACAGCCCCACTGCATGCTATTGTTAGGCACCAACGCTAATTGCTGGTATTTCAAGGCTCCCATCTTCTTATTGCTAAAGCCTGTAACAATAATCACAGCCTATATTCCCCATCTCTAGGCATCAAGGAAACAAGATATGATCATAGGCAGCGTGTTAATGTAATTGTAGTATATAGAATATGAGGTTTTTCTGTGTAAACACAGGCCTGGCCGCATCCTATGATAGCTCTTCCTACACCCCATACGATGGCTGTTCCGAGGCTCACCACTCAAGTTCCCATTATGTATATATCCAACCTTGTCATAACACCACCTCGGAAACACTCACACCGCTTGGTCCTGCTGCATAATGTTAAGAGGGTGGAATTTTAAATTGAAAAAGGCTGTGTAAGTAATGTCAGCAGCCTGACTAATTTCACAAAAGGAAAGAAATTCAAAGTTAAGGCTATGGTATATTCTTATCTAGATGCCTGAAGATTTCTGTGCATGACAATATGCCCCTAAAATTCAGAGCTGTCCCTTATGTCTTTAATTTCTTCCATTGTGTCGCTCCTTTTTTTTATTAAACATCAAAGTGAATTCACAACAGAGAGTCAGCCTAGAATTTAATCCTCTAAATACCTTGAAAATAGAGGTTTAGACTAGAAGTACCAATATATACCCTTAAAACTTCAGTGTAATATAAAAGAGATTCTAATCACAACAGATCATTACAAAGAAGAGTAAACCACTTTAAAAAAATTAAGTGTCTTAAATATAATAAAAAGGAATAATTAAGAATCAAACAGGAAGCTGCTAGTCTGACAATTTAATGATGCTGAATTGGACTGAAAGAATTGGCTTTGCCATTAAAAGGCAATGAAAATCTGATCATTTCAAAATGGCACTAGCTCAGATCAAGTGGGCTTTGTTGGTTTTTTTCCCAAAATCAAATGCAGCAGAACCGGGAAGAAATGGTAGAATTCACCTTAGAAGAACGTTGGAATGGATTTGGATTCCTGTTGCTGCCTGGGGCTGAAACTGTTATTTGATCAGACCTGCTTAGCATCTTTAGACTAGAGTCTGCCTGGGAATTTATTACCACATGGAACCTGTGTAAAGTAATGTGCCAGTCCTAATGGCCAAATAGAATAATAAAATATTGATGTTCTTTCATCTTATTACTTAAAAAAAAGGGGGGGGATTTGCATAACAGTGTTGAGGGTGTTGTAGCTGATTACACTAGGAATTTCCCACTGTGTGCAACATGTAAATCAAAGTACAGCAGACAACATGCTCTGTGTCTCTGTTCATAAGCTCAGAGATATGCATCCAAATAAAAAGTCAAGCATACTAATCTTATGAAATCCTCACAACAACTGTATATATAAGTTACACAGGCACTTACTGTGACTGCAGGTGAATTACAGCCAGTTATTTACTCTTAGTCGTTTTGTGAGCATTTGTGTCCTATGTCTGAGCATAACTAGGTGCACCATTACAAGCGTTTCACAGATGGCATCATTACATTTTTACTGGAGGGGCAGGTAGGTATTGTCTACCTGAGAATCTTAGGAACCAAACTTGACAAATTGCTATGATTTTATTGCCACGGAGAAAGATGGGATTGATAACAATCACTTGGAATGTATTTATACTTGCCAAATAAACCCAGGAAGGTGAGATAATTTGATCTGTTACTGGAAATCAGTTGTACAGTTAGTAAATACCCATTTGGGGGCATCCACAGCATTGAACTGTAACACAGAGGCAAAGCCTTAAAACACATCAGCAATTAGAACCCACACAGTTAACAGCTGTGTTTTCCACACTTCGTGTTCTCCTGAAGCACCCGTGAAATCTTCTGTGTTGCTTTCCTCTAGGCTGTTCTTCTGAGTGCTGAGTGTTATACAGGCTACAGAAAGCAGTGTTTTCTGTGTGCTGATGCTGTTCACTCAGGTTTAAGTATGTGATCACTCTATATCCAAACATGATGGACTAAACGATCAGTTATTATGAAGCAAGATGGGTCCCTTTTAAATCGCTGGCCCAGAGCTCGGAATATTTCAAGGTGTGGAGAAATCATAAGCGTCTTGTCACCTATAAAACCGGTACGTACAGCAAAACCACCCTCCCCCCAACCCTCTCCCAAGCCCCAATTAGGGCTGCGGTCCCGGAGTGAAGTCTGTGGCTCCCGGCTCCCGGTGTGCTGCTGCCATCCTGCGGCGATCCTGCCCCGCGGCTCCGCTCTCTTAGCACCGAAAAGCCGCGTGTGGGCTTGCCCTGGGTTCTTGCTGCTTCTGCGTGGTTTGCTGTTACCAGTCTTGGGTTGATTTCTGCTTGATGAATCTCAGACACAGGTAGTATAAAAACAGGAAAGTGCCAATGGTGCCAGTGAGGACGAGGTAGCTCACGTAGAGAGGGTGGGAGTCCAGCTGCATCGACTGTGTCACCTGTAGCCATGGACAACACAGAATTAGGAAGAGGTGCAATTTTTGTGACTGTCTGGTCCCTGCCACCCTTCCCCTTGATCTCCATCAGCCTGTAACTCTCAGAGTGGTTTGATAGCTGATTACACATACACAGTATCTAGTGGCTGCAGTATTTCTGAGGAACAGAGCTCAGCTTGTGTGCAATTTCAGCAAGCAGTGGTTGGGCCTTGTGTAGATAATAGTTACCCTTTATTTTATTTTTTTCCCTTTTTTCTCTTCCACTAAGAAGAAAAGCACAAAAGGAGTGTGACTGCTCTAGGCCCAACTTTGAAACATACATAGTGTAACATGACTTCACATATTAATATAGTGCTTGCCAAATTTGAGTCCTACAGCATCTAGTTGAATATGACAGGCACACAAATAGCATTCTACTTGGTTATCAAATGTTTGTAATGATTTTTATTAGCGACTTACAAGTCTCCCCGGTATTTGAAAAGTAAAATTTCCAAAAGGCATCTCATATGTGGTGTCAGTGAACTGAATTTGCATCATTCCTTGAAAATTCCATCTGAGGAAAGAGACTGTAGAAAACCAGTATGGAACTGAGGAAAAAAAAGAAAGGGCAGAAGGAAATTGATAACCACATACAAACAACTTTAGGCCTCAAAAACTGCTGTGTGGCTGCCAGATACAGCAGGTTTGTCTAATTTCTCGACAACCACAGGCTGTAAATATATACCAGTTCATTACTAGACAAAATGACAAATACACTTTATATTGTCACATGGAGATGGACAATTAGGAGAACGCTAAAGTCCATGTCTTTCAAACTCCCAATGTCAACAGAGTCAACAAATAAAGACTGGAGCTCAGAGTTTATCTACTGAATATAATTCCTTTTACTGAAAAAAATTTGCAACAATATAAAAACTAGTGGTTTGTTTTTTTTTTTTGACCAAAGTTCTCATTACCTCATTCTTGGAGAAACTGATAAAAAATGAACAATCTGACTCCAAGATGTAACCACCCAAGATGACAATTGCAAAGGTAGAAATAAACCTGGGTTTTCCTGTACTGGACACACTCAGCCTCACAACAACCAGCTGCTGATAGAAACCATCAATGTTCAGTTTGGATGGATGGTGGGAGCTTTGTCCTACCTGTCCAGAGGTTTTTCAGGCTTATCACAAAACCACCACTCAGGTAGCATGCTGTGAAAAGGATGTTGCCAAAGAAGGCTGCGAGCTGTAATGTTGGCAGTAGTGCTGCCATGCAAAGTGCCATTGCACGGGCACTGTACACAGCCAGCCATACCAAGAGGAAGTTCAGCAGGAAATGTTCTACTTCAGGAACAAGGTTTGATAGCCAGTAGATGGGAACCGCATAAATGATAACAAAACCACAGTGTTCTGGGAGCTCCCCCAAAATCTGTTCAGGAGTTAAAAATCAGAGAGTAAGTTGAGTAGTATTTACAAAACCACCTGAGATACACCTAATGTACTTAGGGATTGTTTATAAACACTACGGGAAATACTCCTGTAGAACGCAGCCATCTCCCTGTTAGGTGTTGTCAGTGACATGCAAAACCAGAAATTTAAATCCTCACTAATTTTTTCTCCAGTTGTGCCAATTCCTATAACCAATTGTTAAATTAAGAGGATTCTGGTTACAGATTAGATGTCTTGTTTTGGCAGCAACTAAGAATTTCAGACACATTTCCTGAGAACTCGTGTGCTTCATAATAATACTGTTACTGACTCATGGAAACCATATGTTTTGTCCAAATTTGGTTGACTCCGGTGTGAGATCAAACTGGAGACAAATTTGGCTGTTGGTCACTTCCCTGCTTTGTCCCAAAGGCAGTCTGCTTTACTCAGCGTAAAACAAAACCACACAGGATTTTCTCAAGTATCTAAAGATACATATAGAGAGTACTATGATTATTTCTTCCAAAGAGGGCTGGTACTATCTTCTAATACTAAGGTTGTAACAAATTACATCGATTTCTCTATGAATAATGTGCAATCTCTGTGACACAATGCAAAGAATATTTTTCTCTGGCAACCATTAATAAGCATTTAAAGTCTTGTGCAGAAATGGAAACCTAAATTACAGATGCCATGGCAGGCAGAACTCATCTAGCAGCGGCAACATCACAAAGAAGGGATTATTCTAAACCCCTGTGAAAAAGAGAATGTCTTTTTTAAAAAAAGTTCTGGGGTTTTGGTGGCTGTTTTTTTTTTTTTTCAGAAACTCAGGCTTTTTATGCACTCAATACATCTGGTTGTCTCTGACCAGTACAGGCCCAAACACCTATTGGAAATGTCACAGTTAGCATTTTGTCATTTCTGTTTTACTTTTGCTTTAGCATTTAGTATTAATATTTTGTTTTGCAGATCAAGGCATGTAATCAAACTTTCAAAAATGTTTCAGTGAATGAAACATGCGGGTATGTAAAATGGTCTCATCCCTCACATCTGAGTTTGAGATTTCTCAACTTCCAGCTGAACAACCCAGTGAAAGATTCTTCTTTGACATTTCTAGGGTGGAATCTCAGCCATGACTTATGACAACAGGTCTAAAGTAATGTGAGGCATCCATTAATGCCAAGGAAGCAAGAACAATAGCCTTAGCAGGCAGACACAAAAGAGCAAAGTCAAATATGGATGTGAACATTGAATTTTTTGTGTTTTTTTAGTGCTTAAAGCTAGCAGTCTTGTATTTTCTGCAACAAATCCAATTACCTTAGCAAAGAAGTATGGGCCAACAGAGTACATTCCACCTTCCAAGTCGTGATAAAGCATAGCTTTTTCTGAATGACCTGCAGGGTAGGAAAATACAGGTTGGTTTCATCTTAGGGCTGCATTAAAAAGTATAATTTTTTTATCAATTTAAGAATTTTCTGATTTTGATTGCTTATAACTTTTACAAGAAAACTGGCACTTACATTTGGCAATAACATCCAAAATCACTGTGAATGGGATTAGTGCACCTATCATGTATAACATTCCTGTTGTGTCACGAATAGACAGTTTGGTTTTCTCGTGGCCATAGTACAAAAATCCAATCAATAATGACATAAGAAGGGCCTCAAATCCATGGATTAATAGCGTTGGAAGATCTCTGAAATCATTGGAGACTTGACGTCTAGGAAAACAGTAACATGACCATAAGGTATGGTACTTACTAATGCCGCTTAAATTCAGATGCACTGTCTGAACACTCTCCTAAAATCAGTTCGTGAGACTTCCTGACTTCAAATAGGATAGGATCAGTCTGTCTGTTTCCTAAAGGATTTTACTTAATCAAAGCTATTGAGTGTCTGTAGCTGCCTACTATTTCAGGTCCAGAATGCTGAAAGCTTGAAGGAAGGCAATGGAGGTGGGATGGTCTGATTTCAGAGAGACAGAAGCAATTACTTCAGTCACAGAAGTCTCTCTATTACAGATCTGTACCATATGCTAACAACAGCTGATACCGGTAGTGATGTTTTATGGGTTCTAACCCTGCTGATCATGTTTCTTTTGAGTACACAAGCATGAAACCCAATTGCAGCGCCTATCATCTACGTTGGTTATCATCAGTAAAGGTTTCTGGCTTCAAATCTGAGGCAAAGACGTGAGGATGGCAATGCCTGAGCCTGGGCTTGCTGAGGGTTGAGTCACCTCACTTTGGCCCCGGTATCAGGATGACAGCACTCAAATCTGGGACACGCATTGCCGAGCCTGGAGATTCTTGCTGCCCCTCAAAGCTGCAGGCGCCCAGCGATGTGAGCTGGAGATGACTGGGAGGAGCCCTGGGGCAGAAAGGTGGGGCCCTACATCTGGCTGCTATCCTGAGCAGACAGCTGGGGTGAGCTGGTACAGCAGCACCTCTGCTCTATGGTGTGCTCAGGCCTAGAGCTAGCTCTGCGTTTTCAGTATGCACTCAGTTCTTATTTTGTGCTGCTTTCTTATGCTTTAAAATGCAAATGTACATGATAAACAGCTGTTTATGCTGGAGATAGGTTACCTTAATAATATAGTGAACTGCTTTAAGGCTCCTGGTAACTGATCATACGAATGGTGAGGCATGTTGATAGCCTCTTCTGAATTAAAATGGGACCTGCCCAAAATGAAAAAAAAAAGAAGGGAAATTAGCACAGGCTGCGGCTGTTAATTCCAGTTCTGCTGTATGACATTCTTCTTTTTACCTTTGTTTGCTGAGTGTGTTTGCAACATTGTCTCCTTCTGCAGTTTTCCATAAGAAATCATCAAAATCTTTGACATTTTCTAGGAACAAGTTGGCAAGAGTGTTTGCTCTTTTTCGGCCTTCCATCTCCTTTTCTGCAGTCTGTTTATTAATACCGGTCAAATCAACTGCAAGACATTTGACATGTATCCATATGCTACAGATGTGATAACTTCATGTTGTGTTTAGAATCAGAAATTTTATCATAAAGAGACAATACAACCTGTGTGCATGCATTAAGCTACAATGGTTAAAAGTTCATCAGTTACTTCAGGTAATTAGGGAAGAACAGATTGTTAGTGTGTATTTTGTCTTGAGACATGTCCTTAGTCATAGGATGAATCACTGAGATTTCCTAATTGCATATTATAATATTGTAGACTACTATTTCACATTTTTCTAAATTTTAATAGTGGCCTGAGAGGGCTGCTGAGAATAAAGAGTTTGAATTTCCTTCTTGTCATGCAGGCTTTCACAATCTGTTATGTTACTGACTTAAATCACATGGTATTTTTCCATCTGCAATATGTTATCATCCTTTTTTTATCTTACAGAGGTGTCATAAACTTTACTTGATACTGAGAAAGCCCAAGAATATTATCTAAGGACAACATAGTAGCAGCAATAATAAATGACTTACCATTATTTACTGAACAATTATCTTTTTTAATCTAGTTGTCTTTTAAATCTTAATATTAGTTTTTTCCAATGCTGATCTTCAGTGTAGAGTGACAATACCTGATATTTTGCACCTGCTTTCTGTGAGAACTATATCTGCACATTTTGTAAGTCCTTACACTAGGCTAATCATCTCTGTGCAGCCACTCTTCAGTAGGAGTCCATCAAAAATGAGTTGCAGTCTGCCTTACCTCTTCCCTTCTGCCATGACCTCCTGTTTCTCCATCAGACACAGAGATAGAATGTGCCTGTTTCTGTCAGGTATTCCTTCTTGCTGTGGCATCCTCTACCATCCTGTCCTATTTCTGCCTTCCTGCTGCCGATATTTCTCTTCTCTCTCTATGGATGCTGACCCTGTGCATACCGCTAAATGAGCTTCCACCTTCCTTCCTCAACCTTCCCTGTCTTCATGTTGCAGGGGCTTCTCCCTGTAACGCAGGCATGCTGCTACAAGGCTCCCCAGGAGTGCCTCAGTCTCCATTCATGTACAGGATGTTGCAAACCTTCATCAAGTGGAGACTGCTCTGAACCATGGTAGCGACAAAGGTCTTTTTGCAGGGCTTGACAGTGAGGTTTACTTCTGTTTATCTCTGCACAGCTGATATTAGCAGACTCTGCCTGCCACATAGGCACAGCTGAAGAGTTTACTCCAGAGCACTGAGGATGGTGTTTGTATAAGGTTTCTGAGCCAACTGGAGTGCAAAGACCTCAAGGCTGGAACTGAACCAACCTCTGTGGTAAGAGACTACTGCCATTAGGTTAACAGGGCCAGATTCCCTTTGCATGTTGAAAAACCCAGAAGAAAAATGGATTTGGAACCATGTAGTTAATGTTCTTCAAGAAGAGGAATAAAGAGGTTGCTGCTGTCTGGGTTTGGTTTTTCTCCCTTCCAACATGCTTTGTTGGGCAGCACTCCTCTTTCACATTTACCGTTCCGGCTGTATTATTCCTCACCCTGGGAAAATAGCTACCTACATTTCTGGAATCAAAGGTCAGAGAACTGGCAAGAGAAAGCAATTGGTCAGTTCATCCATGTCATTCCCAGTGAAGATATCAAAGTTTGAACCAATTAAAACATGGGAATAAGTGTTCTAAACATGTGGAAGGGCTGCTACACCCGGCAGGGTTAGAAGGAGGATTATTTAAAACTGATTTTGTCCGTACCTCTTGTTTCTGTTACATTTCATGTACTGACAAATAAGGATCTTGTTAAAAACTGAATTTGCTGCAGTATTGATTTGAGTCAGTTATAAAGCATTTCTAAGACAGTTATGGTCAATAAAGATCAATGTTAGCTGATACACTTACAAAAGCACATGATCTCCAGTAACCTTTCTTTATGGCAGTGTTTGATACTAACCATAGAAATCCGCAGGATTGCTGTACCTTGGGCAGGGGTAGCCTAGTTCCGTGAAATACTGGACCATGTCTCTAGCTGTTCCACAATAAACAGTGAGCCCAGAAGTCATCAGAAGAACTAAATCAAACAGTTGGAAGATATCTGACCGGGGCTGATGAAGTGAAAGAAGAACTACTCTGTTTCCTCTGGCCAGTCTGGATAATGTTATCACAAGGTTATGTGCAGTAAAACTGTCCAGTCCAGATGTGGGTTCATCAAGCATGAGTATTCCTGCCAAAGACAATAACTTTAGCTGAGGAAAGCAGCATGTCTGATTTGGAAAATATGTTCTAACTGAAATGGTGCTAGTGCATGAAATCTCATCAATATATTCTTTTTTTTTTTAAGTCCAAAGTATATTTCATACCAGCATCACAGAATATTCGACAGTGGCAATTTCTTTCACTATCTTACTGAACTTGATGGCCAAGAGTAATTATTTTAAGTCTTCTCTTGCTTCCACTAGAAACAAGAGTTTTCTTTATCTTTCATTGAGGTGCAGATCTGAGTTCCTTCTTGAGTTTGCATTCTTCTCTGCAGTTTAGCACTGTCTGTACTAATCAGGTATGTTAATATTAATTAAAACAATAGTACAAGTTTTGTATCCTGCCCACTGAAATATTTTAACCTAAATGCTCGATATTAAAACCTCCTCCATTATTCATGTGTAAGTACCCATTCAGTATTAACTTGGCTCCTCCTCCCGCAACTTGTAGTCTGTATACATACGTATAAATACATATATGTGAAGAGGTATGCATATGTTTGGAATTACTTGTTTGTTTTGCAAATTGTTGCTACAACCTTTGAAGTGTTTTATTAATTTGTAGTGTTTGTGGTGTTACGGAACTTAAGGGCTTCAATGAGCACAAGGCAATGGCTATACATAAACATGGTTTTCTGCTGGGGGGTGTAATATGTTTAAAGTGTAAAGAATGCTTTACTTACTTTTCCTAGAACGGATTATTTTCTTTTACTTCAATACCAGCACATCTATTCCTGACCTTTGATTCTTACCAAAAAAAAAAAAAAAAAGACTTCTGCTTTCCCCATAATTACAAAAATATAACTTTTGTACAAGCAAAAATTTCTCAGATCCATTTCCCAGCCGGTGAGCTGGTAGGAAATCTTGCTCAACAAGAGGCTGAAGGCAAGATTAGTAGTGCTTTTGTTGTATAGCAGAGCAGATAGGGGATTTAGTACTGTAAAATCTACTGTGGATTTAGCTTCAAGTTTTGCTGTTACTGAAGGCAATGGAAGTTTCTAGTCCTGTGGCATAAGTCAGCCCCTTCACTGAGTTGCACAAGACCACAGTGACTGGGTGTACAGTTAAAAAAATTCCTTCCCTATTAACATTGCCCATATAAAGGGAGGCTCGGTTGGAGGACAGGAAAACAATCTCAATGTTATAATAGGCCAGCAGCCTAAGTAACTTATGGCATGTGGTCAGATAAAAAACAAACCTCACATTGGTATTTACAAATCAGAGCACTGCTGTGAGGGTTATTTCAGACAACTTCCAGTAGTTTGTGTGATGCTGGTTTTAGAGAGCAGGGGGGCTCTGCCTAGGTTTGTTACTGCTTTTCCACCAGCACAGGTGGCAGAAGTGAAAGTGGGTTGGCTACTGAAACACTCCATTTACAGAAATGTTACTGTAATAATTGCAATATTATCTGTGATCAGCATTTGCTTCAATTTAAGCAAATGGACCAGCCCTCAGTCGCTGGCAAAGGGTGGTACAAGACCTGTTAAGCATCCTGAGTATGAACTCCTCAAGCTACCCCAGGGCAACTGTGCATATGACTCCTCCTTGAAATAACCTATCTTCATTTACTGTCCCATTTCCCCTGGTGGTCTGTGGTGGGCACAGGAAGGTTTTGCTTACCTGGGTTCCAGAGCAGCTGCACAGCAATGCTCACTCTCCGCCTCTCACCTCCTGAAACTCCCCGGAGATACTCATTCCCTACTCTGGTGTTTGCACACTGACGCAACCGTAGTTCTGCTATAACATCTTCTACCTGCAGGGAACCGAAATGTAGCAGAGATAAAGTAAGAGTTTATTTGCACACTCGTGATTAGATAAAGCTGAAAATATGATTAATGTGGTTAAAATTCAGCTGGATATTTCAGTGCTATCTGATTAAGAGGCACTTGAAAACAAAGTTTTCAAAGTTTCTAGAGATAACATTAAAAAGGACTCAGCGATCAGCAATTTAGTTCTTTCAGCCTCTCTAATGCTTTCTCTAGATTGTCATTTTTTATGAGCTTTGGAACAATTGCTGGTTTCTATCTTCAAAGAAGAGAAAGGTTTATAATTCATAATCTACATAAAAAAATGCCAGATTAGCTGTTCTGACTCCAAACACACAGGATCTCTTGGATAATTCCTGTCAGACACATTTTTGACAACTTTATTTTTTTCCAACAGCTTAATTACCCTTTTTTTCCTTTGTGAGTCTGAAAAAAACTTTGGAAGGCGCAGTTTGGCAACGAACAATAGTGTTTCTCTGACAGTCAGGTGAGGGAGCAGTCGGTCATCCTGACGCACGTGTGCTATGCATTTCTTAACAAGCTGGGGTGTGCAGGGTTTATTATTGATCATGATTTGACCGGTCATGACTTTGCCTCCATGATCCCGGCAGGTTATCACGTCAAGCAATGATGTCTTTCCACCAGCTAGAAGAATGGAAATTGAAAATGATAATAATTTACAAGGGATAATTTTGAAAAGTGTTTTAGTCACAGACAGTGGATAGTTTTCCTTCCTGAATGTCTTTCCCCCAGCCCTTCCTGAAGCTTTTCCAAAGACACAGAGACAGAGTGATCTTGAGAGAAAATACTGACTATAAGCTCATGTTCAGGAAATCTCTCTTCTCTGGAATGGAGCACATGACTTTAAACTCTCTTATTTCCCAGCAGAGCTGGTTAGTTGGGCATTGAGGATAGTTCCATGAGCTCAAGAAGCAAGATCGTAGCGTCTTTGGCTTTCTGTAACCTTTCTCTCGCTTTTGAAACACAGCTGAAAGGTGGTGTCCCATGCTGGCTGCAGGGCTGGCACCTAAATGCTTGGCGAGAGCTTGCTTTGTAGAGAGAATTGTGAATTCAGAAACAGCAGCTGGATCAGCTGCATGACTAAGGCACTGAATGATTATACAGAAAATAGGAATCTTAATCACAATTGAAATAAAAATTATTGAGACTTAAATAAGACAAAAAGTCGTTTAAATAATTAAGTAAAGCTGGCTCATACTCATATCTAAGAGAAGTAAAACAATGAAAACAACACCTGACTTGGAATTCAATAGCAAATTATTTTTTCCTTTTTGCTGTATGATACTGTATGTAAACACACAAAGCTGTCTTATTATTAGATGTCATTTATTTCTAGTCTCCCTGTTGAAGGATTAGCTCCACACTTGTTTCTTAATATATGCATTTTAAAAAAGAAACCCATCCATCTGTAAACCACGTATTGCTCTATTTAAGAGTGACATATTGATTGTCATTGACAATGCGAAAGCCATCAGCAGTTTAATCTGTTTTACTAAGCCATTTGATGAAATAGATGATAAACAGCTTTTAAAAATAGTTCGACTGGTTTGCTGAAAGGGGCTTGTGCTCAGTGTATGTTACCTTACAAAGGTGCTATAACTCAATATGTTATTTCATCGGAAGCTTTCCCTTTTATTTTCAGGACAACATCTAAGGTACAACTTCAAATGCATTAAGGATATCTGCTAAGAAAAAATTCCCACGGCAGTGGGGAAGAAAAACCCACTTTATATAAATAAAGTTGAAATTTCTTTGGCAAATATACTTTGCCTTTGAGAGAGAGCATCTTTACTGAATCACTGAGCTAACCTGATGTCAGAGTCTAGTGGAGACAAAGCATGGGGGTATTTTGCTTCCAAAGCATAGGCACTTTTTACTTCAGTTTAATAGGTCCATGTCCACTGCTTATCCCTCCAGATAAACTCAGACTCAACTAACACATGGGGTAAAGGCCATCTCTCTATTAGTCACCTCATCTTGCGAAGATTAAACCAGTCCCTCTAGAAAATGTAAGAAGTCAAAGACCCCGTTTAAAGCCAAGCAGAAGAGGAACTGTCTTTTCTTCTCCTTAAATTTCTCTTAATTAATCCAAAGGTGGTATTTTATCCTGTTAGAATTGTTTCAGTCTGAAGGGAATTTCTGCTTATGGCTATGCAAGTTGTCACTAGTATTTCTTACAGGGTCTGTCCTCGTTTGTCTGCTGTGTTACTGGGTAAAGTCTGCAATTGGCTTGTTTTGAATCTGAGCCATGAAGCTGTTCATGTCCAGCAGAGTCAGGACTGCAGGTCACACTTACGACAAACCCTGCTGCACCTCAAGAAAAAAGAGCAAATGTGTAAAAGCCATAAAAAAGTTGGATTTGGAAATAAATGCTAATTACCTCCCCCCCCCCCATCCTTCTGTGTTTACTCACACTTTGATTCCTCATACATTTTAAAGAATGTATTTAAGTAACACATTTCCAGCAGCTGTTTCTCAACTAGATTTTGTAATTCAAGACTGCAGAGTATTGCTCTTGGCAGTGTATGTTTTCTTTGAGAGTTGGTCAAATCATGAAATTTCTTTGCTCTTACCAGTGCTTCCGATAACAGCTAGCATCTGACCGCTTCGAACTTTTAAATTAAGATTCTGGATTATTGGCACATGAGAATGGGGATCTGACTTCCAGGGCATCTTCATCTGCGCAAGGCTTTCATACCAAGTAATCTGGGATGCCATGCTAACCTAACAAAGAAAGAAACAAGTCCCTTCAGTATAAGCAATAAACTACTTAGCAATAAATACCTCCAAAGTTATATTGCAAGCAGAGATTATATTAAAATAACATTGTTAATCTTCAGAAATACATGGAAGAAAGCTCTTTTACAGCCAAGTATGGTTTTCATGCCTTGCTTTTTATTCTGTTAAACACTAACTCTATTTCTGTCCTCTGTTAGTTTGATAGTTTATTGCTACTGCAAATTTTAAATGCTTCAAATTTTTAATACAATTTAAAATTATGCAAAATTATAAATTGTGAAATCTACTTCAGATGCCATGGAAGCAAAAAGGGAGATGAAAAAATTCAGTTTTTCTGAAATCCTCCTAGTAAGTCACCTCTCTTTGTCTCCTTCTGCATATTCGTTCTTGCCAAGGGCTCTCACTATCCCTAGCTTGATAGACAGTCCCCCTGCTCCAGCCTTCAGAGCAGTAATTTCGTTCAAGACTAATTAAAAACAGAGCCTAGAAACAGATCTCTTTTCCTGTCTTATCCCTTAGTTTTGCTACATCTATTTACAATGGAGGGTTTAGCCTGCTGCCAATATTGCAGCCGAGAGCATGATTCTGCTTAAAAAAATGTGTATTTGATTACACAACAGTCATGTGAACTTTGCGTTGTGAACTTCAAGTTTGTTTGGATTTAAAAATGGCTTGCATATAGAAGCAGGCATTACTGGATATGTTCACTGCTGAAGGGAGTATATAAATTACAACTTTTACCTGGTAGTTGAGTTCTTTGACCTCAAGAATGTTTGATTTTCCGCTATACGTGAAATACAGACTGTTGTCATCTTCAGAGCAAAAAATAGTATCCTGGGCATCCTCAGCATTCTGGGCTTTGGTCTGCAAAAGTTATTAGATTAATTGCAATAGTTAATTATAATACCTAAAATGCTGTTAAAACTTGAGTTCAGAAAAGGTGAAAGGGAATTATATTTTATGGGATGTAACAGTATTGTTGGTCAGTTATGTAATGCAAAAGTCTGAAGGGTTGAAATGAGTTATCTTTTACTTGTCATGAAATGTACTTTGTTCTAGCAGCATGTATGAGGGCCAAACATGCTGTGCTATGCTCTCCTATTTGCTTTCAGTTTAAATGGGATCAGTTTCAAAACGGAGATAAATATTACACCACTTTGAAGAGACTGGATGCTATTTCTTTGAGGAAAAAATATACTGCTTCAGCAATGTTAGTCTAGTGGATCAAAATGGTGCATGTTGAAATTCGTAAGTTAAGACAGCTAAAAATTAAGGCTTACTGGAAGTAAGTTTATCACTGGCTGGGATTCATTAACTTGGAGGCTTTATGAAGAAGTAGGTGTGCAACCCCAAGTACAGTCTCTTTTTTTCCTCTTAACTTTTTTATATTCATGGTTTGTCAACTGGAACTTAGGGTTCTGAGATAGCAGTTCAAATAACAGTCTCTCCTTGCCTTGGTTAACCTTTTGAATATAGTTGCAATCAAGAAGCCTTTGCTGAGGCAGCTTTCAGGCTTTGGGTTTAAATGCCTGTAGTTTTCATTCTAACTAGCCATACCTCTCCTACAAATCTGTGCTTTTCCTACAAGTCACACTCATATCCTAGCCAAGGCAAATGCACTTGTTCACTGTGTAGCAGACCATATCATGCCTTAGGTGTCTTTGGCAGTTGGTGATCACCATCTTTATGTGCACCTTTTATTCTCACAGCAAATAAGGCTGATTAATCCTTTCAGTCTGGATACACAGCAGTCAGCAATGTGAAAACAGGGAGCCTGAAAAGCCACATTAAAGCCCTTCAAGCTCCTCCCACTGCAAAAGCACTTTGCACTCTTACTTATGTTAAATTTAATTTTTAAAAAATCAGGTGTTTCCCAGTAAATGTGTGGAGCTGGTTTACAGTCCCAAGGCACATCCTGTGAAAGCCAGTCCGGCTCATACTCAGCGAGTTTCTGATCCATACACCTATTTGAAGATCCCATCCCTCAGCTTCACCACCATGGCACCTGAGCACAGCTTGAATGGCACTAGCCGCATCCCCAGTGTGCTCTTGCGGGGGGTGAGGATGTTTTCCACTCCCCATTTCAGAGCTGGAGCCGGGAGGTAAGGTCTCGCTGCGTGCAAAAGCCCGGTTGGCATGCTGACCACCCACCTGCCCCAGCTCCCAAGCCAGCACTGTAGCTGCGGGACAGCTAAGCCCATCGGATCCCTCCTTGCAGGTCTCACTCACCATCTCATCCTTGCATGCCACCTGGCTCCAGCTGGCACTCTCCAGAGAGATGGTTTCAATGTCTTCCGTCATGTTGGTTGTGGAAGGTCTTGCTCCCTGTGATGGTTTAACTATTGGCTCTCTGAAAGCTGTAGAAATCCTTCTCCTCTTGGTTTTGAGCTCAGCGCTTTCCAAGCGCCTTCACCACAGCCCCATTTCTCCTGGCACACAGTGTCTCTGCAGCTGGCGTGACTCTGTGGACAGGGAAATATTTCCCTCCTCTGGGGCAGTAACAGCCCAGGCTAAAGGTACATCAGATAGCAGCCTCAGCTAACCACCTATCAGTTGTTTTCAGGAAAAAGGAAGAACTTAAAGCCCCTTTATTTTCTTTTAGGCACTTTCCCGGGTGTCAAGTGCCAGGGCCAGCGACCTGCTCTGACCTGGGGACAGCAGAGAGCTGCCCCTGCCTGGTTCTGCAGAAGGCATGGTGGTGGCAGCGTCAGGCACCTGGCCAGCAGTGTGAGGAAGGGAGCCTACGGGGCCCCTGCACTAGAAGATGTCGATGTCAGGCAGAACGTCTCCCACCCTTGAGAGGAGCGACAGCGACGGGACAACAGGCAGGGTGAAGGCAGTGGTGGAGCCCTCCAACAGCATCAGTGTACAGGGCATCTCCTACACCATCAGGTAGGGCTGGGGAGGGCTGCATGGTGAGCCCCTGCCTGCCAGGAGCTGCTCTGACTACAGGGACTGAGGGGAGAGGGCCTGGGACCGGCGGGCCATGGGTTTATCTTCAGCCCAGTGAAGGAGGGACACTGTCAGGCTGCCCTCCCCATGGTTCTGGGCTGCCCACCACAGGGTTGGAGTGCCTGGATTGAGGGAGGCAGACCTAGTCCATTCTCCAAAGGGTTCACCAGTTCTTCTTCACGTGTCTCTGAAGGAGATGCTTTAGAGGAGATTTCCAAAGGTTTTGCCCCTTCCTGCTGCATTGCTTATGGTTGCCAGACGGATAATATGAGGCCATAAGAAAACAGATGGATTAATAGCTGGCAAGCATTGTCAAAAAGTAAAGTCTCAGTTGAGGTTTCACCTTTTGTTGTAGTCTGAAAGCAATCCAGTTGTCAGTTCAAAAAATCTGCTCAGACTTCATTTTATCTTCCAGATAATGCTGAAGTTAAAATGTTAAAGCCTAGGGGAGTGAGGAAGGGGGAGATACCTTTCATCCCTCCCAATATTTGCAAACACCTTCAGGCTCCCATCCACATGCAAGTAGCTATAAACCATTTGCTTGCTTTATGCAGATTTTTTTAATCTCTATTTAATTTTTTGAACTGTTTGTTTTCCAAGAGAACATGTTGGCCCATGGTGGAATATTTCTTTATGTCGTAAAAAATGGACCCGGCAAATACTTAAGGATGTTTCATTTCACATAGAGAGCGGCCAGATTATGGGGATTTTAGGAAATTCAGGTAAATTTTTCCAGTACTTTAAAAGAAATAAGATCAAAACTAACACCGGTGGCTTCCACAGTGGTATGAGTGTGACTGAGGTCTGTGTTTTAAATAATGATATTGCAGCTGGTTTTAATCTCTGTGGTGCTTGGTTTTCAGAGTTCAATTTCCTGTCATCTAACTAACAATTATAACTTCATTAAGGGATAATGTTATTTCTAAACCCAAATGTTTAACTAAGAAGTGTGAATTTTTATGAATTAAATGCCAATTTACGCACATTCTGTGTTTCCCATTTAATTCCCTTTAACTAGCTGCATTCTCAGGACTTACTATTTTAATGTTATTGAGAAAAAAAAAGCACTTTCTTCTTTTCATGTGCTTCCATCCAATTGAGGCTACCGCTCTTGAAATCATATAATTCGTTTCACCACATAATTAATTGCTTTTGTTTTAAAGGATCTGGAAAAACAACACTTCTGGATGCAATATCAGGAAGACTGGGACATAAAGACAATTTATTTGGTGATGTGTACGTGAATGGGTGTCAGCTGAAGAAGGAACAGTTTAAAGATTGCTTGTCTTATGTGCCACAGGTTGATTTCTGCATTTATTTTTTGTGTGCTGTGCTTCCTTTAATTTTAAAAATGTAAAGTTGCTAATGCAATGGAGTAATGTAATCTGACTGTGATTTTACTAGTCAATTTGCAAAGCAGTTAACAAAATGTATGAATGAATGAAGGTTGTGCGAGCAGGGGCAAGATCTTAATTACTACAGGATTAACTGCTTCTTCCTCTTCACCCTTTTTTTCAGAGTGACTCTTTGTTAAGCTTCCTCACCATACGAGAGACTCTAACCTACACTGCTTTACTAACCCTTCGGAAATGCTCCAACGACTTAATCAGAAAGAAGGTCTGTATTTTATCATCTTCCACCAGAAAGGCAGACATGATGTCATGTAATGCTTTCACCAGCAGCACTTTCCATCCATTGGCTGTGTTTTACGTTTACAAGGGTTTATAATCCTCATTCTGCAAATGAGGAGAAAACCTCCTGCTGAGGAGTAGGACAGAAGCTCTGGTGCTCCCGGCTCTGCAAGGCACTTGTGCTGATGCCCTGGGGAATCACCATTGTGTTGGGACAAAACTTTTTTCCCCAGAGCTGAGGCAGTTACTGTTACAGATGCTGCTGTTGGCATCGAGGTCAGTCCCCCTTCCCCTTCTGAGAAACACAGTTCCCTGGGGTGTTTAGGGCTATGTGTGCTGGCCAGTTTCGTGGGCAGCAGAGGTGACTTTGACACTACTCTGGCTCTTGTAGGCTGTCTTCCAGTAACCAGAACAGCTCCAAAAAGCCAGTCTAATAAGCTGCATGCTATTTTCCCAATAAAATAGATGTGTTTCAGATCTACTAAAGGACTCTTTTAGGCCTCTCTTGAGAGTAAAGATTCGATATTCCTGACCAAAGGCTTTTGCTTTCTGTCTTCTCTTTTCACCTATCTTCCACTCAGTATTTTGTACTTCCACAGAACTGATGTGCTTTCTGCTCCCTTATTTTAGAAGCCAGACCAGCACATTATTCTTCATACCTTAACTCCTTGTCCCACCTTTTAATCTTTTAATGTCAACTGAAGCTGGAACTGTACTCATTTCAGAATACATGAAAATAAAAAGAAATTGAAATAACATTAAAAATAATGAAGCCACATATCTTCCAAATAGAGTGGATGCAAACAGCATATTGAGAAAGCCATAGCTTAAAATTATGTCTTTTCCTTTCAGTTTTTCATTTTGCACACAGGTGTCTGAGCTGGACTGTGTTTAGTCTTTCTATATTGTAATTATTTTCCAGGTAGATGCAGTTATGGCTGAGGTGAGTCTCAGCCTCATTGCTGACAAAATAATTGGAAGTCGTAATTTTGTAGGAATTTCGGGGGGTGAGAGACGTCTTGTTTCAATTGGAGCCCAACTATTACAAGATCCCAGTAAGTACCATGCATGGATTTTCAAAGCAAAACAAAGCAGTGTCACCTTGTGCTCCTACCATGGGTCTCCATAAACCACTTTAACACACAAAGGCATTTTTATTCTGTAATTCAGCAAAAGTTAGTCCAGTAGTGACAGAAAAGGATGAGCAGGAACTGAAGTTTGCCATTAATCTATTAGTTGATCTTGGAAAGCACAATCTCAAAATCTTAGGTCTAAACATAGATTTAGATTTGCATTTATCTATTTCAAGTCTTTCTGGGCTCACCCTTCCCTTGCATGAAATATTGGTTGTGGTCCATTATTTTATAGGTTTTGAGTGCATTAGAGCTATAAATAAGCAAAGACTGAGCCTTTTAGTGGAGTAGCTGCCATTAAGCCATGTATGTTTGAGTGTCAAATGCAAAAAAAAATGGTGAATGAAAATTGAAGTAACTAGAAGCATTAGCCATGGCAAACAGGACAGTAAGTTTCTTAAGTGTGCCAAAATCTTATGAAGTGAATGTGTAGCATGCATTTTTTGGATTCTGGAGTCCTCATACTGCTGCAGATGTGCTAGGACTGCATACCAGGCAGGAAGGAGCATTTAAGTAGTAAAGTGAAGTTTATCACTGCTGCTGGAAACTCTTGGAGAGTTCATTGGGACTAGTTATTGCTCGGGAAGCTCACTAAACCCTATAGTAAATACTACAGTAATTCTCTGTAAATAAACTTAGAGAGAAAGGGCTTTTCCCCCCTTATCCTGATCAAGGTTGAACTTCTGTGTCATGTCTCATCTATGTAAAAATAATGCATTTGAGTGTAACTTTTACCTTTCCATGTGCAATAAAAACACAAAGAAAATGCAGAACTGCCCCTCTATCTCTAGAATTATATATGCTGTATTTTAACAACTCTTAGTTTGGTCATAACAAATTCTGTGTGTATATAAAGATTTAACTCGGATTATAGATTCTGGGCAATTATATCAGTTATACTTACATTTATATACATGCTGAAATTTGTCATTGTTCTTGGAAGCAGATATATACATCAAATCTAGTTTGGTGATTTTCAGATTTCATCTGAACTTAGAAAAAAAAATCATTATGCTCTGATCCTGCAGTAGTTTCTTTTTGTCCTTATTAGTCGTCATTGAAACTGAACCAGTGAAGCTAACTAAAACCTAGAGATCACATCCTGGCAATATCTATACATACTCTGCTTTACACATGGAACTTCTCATGTAAAGTAACTCTATATTGTTTGCCAAATTAGCTTCAAAGGGAGAAGCTATAACATTTGCTCCCCATTTACCTGAGTTTTAATGCTTCTCCTTCTCATTTCACAGAGATTATGCTGCTTGATGAACCAACAACGGGGCTGGACTGCCTAACTGCAAAGCAGATTGTCTCCCTTCTTTTGGAGCTTGCACACAAGGGCAGGATAGTGATTATTACAATTCATCAGCCTCGCTCAGAACTCTTCAGGGTAAATGATATCTACTTACTAGTTGCCTTTTTTTTTTTATTTTTTAACCTAGCTTTTTAGTACCTAGGTTCTTTCCAGGATAAAAGTACAATGTGCAGTATAGTTGCCTTCAGAGGCTCTCTTCCTTTCCCCCTTTTAGATACAGGTTTATCTTGAACTTTTTAGCTCTGGCCTTCTGCCTGGCACAGGGCACTTTGGGTAACATATTGCCCTGTGAAAACAGTTTGTACACTGACTGCCTAAGCTTCGTGTTACACAGCTGCCCAAAAAACTGGGAGAAGCCACGCAAATCCTCCAGTTGTACATGCACTGTAAAAACTAGAACTTTATTTATCGTTGCATATTCACATTTCAGTAACAATTTCAACTTGAGACAGATAAAGCCATGACTTGGGGAAAAATAATTATCTTTTTTCCTCTTTGAGTCAGGTGATATGGGTACACCTTGGTCGCATGATGGGGCAGGTCTGCCTTTCAGGGCTCATGATGAGGAAAGCACCTCTCCCTTCCCATTACTGTTTTGCACTTTGCTCTTCTGACACATCCACTACCCACCACATTGAATGCAAGGCACCTCTTCCCTATGACTGAATTGACCATAAGTGGTCAAGAAGCCAGAGGGGAGTGAGAGTGCTTTTCTGGACTGAAAGCAGTCCTGGTGCCTTAGGAATATGGATTGGCCATAGCTGTTGGGAACCCTGCCCTGGCAAATATTCACCTGGAGAGCAGTGCTGTTAAAGTCCTTAAGCACTTAAGGATAATCTTACAACAATTTGGGGATTTTACAGTCTGGGGCTATTAAGCACTGAAAGAGGTCAGTCAATAAGTGAAGATGCATTAGAAGTGAAGCCAAAAGGCCACAGCTTCCATTTCCATTTGTGGATTACCTCTGTATGTTGCTGTCCCTGACAGTTTTGAGAACTACTAGTTTAAAGAGCTTTAAGATGGGTCATCTTGCATAACCACCAAGAGGAGTGAAAAGAAGGGTAAACTTCCTTTGAGAGAAATTTAGTAAGGATGTTTGAATGTGTCAAAATTATTTTTCCTGTCAAAGCATTTTTATTACCAAGACAGTAGCTGTACTTCAGAATTCATGCACTACTCCTCAATACTTATTGCTAATATATTCGTACGCCCTCCTGCAGTTATTTGACAAAATAGCCATCATGAGCTTTGGAGAAATGGTTTTCTGCGGGAACCCTATGGAAATGATCACTTTTTTTAGTGACTGTGGCTATTCCTGTCCTGAGCAATCAAATCCTTTTGACTTCTATGGTAAGTTTGCCTAAGTTGTTTTGGTAAAAAAAAGGTTCCCTTTAACCAAACAAGTTGTTTTCTTCCCCATATTAAATTATATTTATTTTTTCCCTAGAGATAGAAATGTGTTGAATTCTCTTCCAACTCTGTAATTATTTTTATCTCGGTGAGGGGGTTGGGCCCATGTAACTTCCACTGACTCCATAAACCAGCACAAGTTTGCAGTAGGTCTGAAACACAGCAGAAAGGAATAAGCTACTAATAAAAAAGAAATCTCAGCTTCATGTAACCTGCAGATTCCTGAGGGCATCTCCTTATGGCTGTCCATTGGATGTTGGAAAATCAAATTGATCTCAAAAATGTGGAAAGTCCTATGCTCTTACATACTCAAAGATGCACAGCAGCTGGAAACAGTTGTTTCCTGGAAGGAAGGATGTAGAATAAACATGGGATGACTGATCCCTGCAAATGTATGTTATAAGAGAATGTGTATGTGCATGTGCATGTATATGTGCATACATACATACATACATGTATGTATCTTTCTTCTTGAATCTCATATGTAAGCTGATTTTTGAGGATACTAGCTAGGCACTAACTAAGGAATATGACCAACCCCAAAAAGCTGTATTCAGAGGAGGCAGTGTTTTCCTATTGTCTAGATGGCATCCAAAACTCAGAGAGAAGAGAGGATGGTTGTTGACATGAAGCTGGAATGGGATGAAGCTGAAAATACTAGTGTGACAGTGAGGATAATTTTGCTTTCATGAATTTGAATAGTCTTGAAAAGGATAGATGAGTTGAGATTTAGACCCACTTTTAAAAAAGCTTGGTAAAGAGAGTACTGCATTCTTTAAGTGTCAACCTTTGAATGTGACAAGAAAAGTTAAAAATACAGTTTAGAGCAAAGAATCATCAGAATATTTAGTCTTTGGAAAATTGGTAGTTTATATTTTTTGTGTGATTTAATGATGTGAATGAAGGGACGGATCCTGATACCATTTTGCACCAACAGCAGAGAAAAATAGAGCCTACATATTGAGTGAAGCTTATATTATCAAAAAGTTATATGTGTTTACTAAAAAAGTACAACTGCATATAGGCATTAGCTATTTGGTGACTAGTTGGGGTTATCATTTTATTAAAACACACGTGGCTGCCTTTTATTTCCTCCAAGTCACACTGGCCAAGTTTTAAAAAGTGTCTGCATTTCAGATTTTCATATTTACAAAGTGAAGACTTAATTTCAGATTTTTTTTAATCATTAAAGTCAATTATGCTGAATTCCAGCTTTCAGAACACCAGGGAAGTATTCATAAGTCTAATTAAGATTTTGGGGACAAATTAAGAATCTTGGGCAAAGCCTCCTTTTCTCTTGTTCAAGATGCATTTTGAAGTTGAGCGTAACACTGTAAAACTGAAATCTGAGGAGGACAGAAACCTGAGGAATAAATAACTGATGAAGATGCCTTATCAAATGTAGAAGAGCAATGACAAAGCCTGCAAGAATGAAAAAAAATCCTGAGAACAACAGTCTAGTTTTTGAAACCTTAGATAATTCATTGCTGTTAAGGAAAAGGAAAATTTCTAATGCATTTCAGCACTATAGCTGAATCTGTGTCCCTTGTACAAATAGCCCACACAAAGTTCCCATCTGCTAATAAAAGAATTGCTGGTGTCAGGAATAGGTATAGGTTGATTTATTAGAAAGGAGCATTAACTACGTGAAGTATTAACCTTTTCATAAGTTCCATGGCAGCAAGTAATATTTTCTTCAGCTTGGGCTGAGCCTCCTTGAGGAATTTGGCCGGCTGAACACCCTTTAATTTCACATTAACACAGAAGTATGTCTGAGAAGGAGGTGGGCGAAACCCAAGTGCAACAATGCAGTAACAGCTCAAGTAGAGAAAAGCAACGTCTCTGCAGCATGGTCTCTGGCAAACAAAGCTCCATTGTTATGGGATTATGGAGCAGTAGGTAGAAGACAAGGGTGAATCAGGGAACCATGTCTCAGCATTTGGCTGAAAACATGAGAAATACATGACCAGAAAGTCAACTCTTCATCCTCATCAGTGTCCATCCTCAGCTGGTGCTCTGTCTTGCTCTTGGCAGCAGTAGTGCTTCACCAGTGGCACAGCGCTGTGCTGTGCAAGGAGAATGCTAAAAGTCTGACCACACCATTTGGTCCTTGCATTTCCACATAAAGGACTGGAGCTCCAGGGTCCTACAGAGGCCACAAAACCAGAGATTTCCTGTGGCTGAACAGTTGTTTGTTCATGTTGCTTCTAATGGAAAGTAGGAGTAAAAGAAACCTTGAATACTTCCATGGACCTTTCCTTCTTTGCAGATTTGAGGAAAGAGATAAGGAAAAGTTAGCTACAAGTTAGGGAAAGAGATATGAATGGAAAGTGATGTGTATACAAGTGCAACAACTACCTGAAAGGCGGATGGAGCCAGGAGGCAGCTGGTCTCTTCTCCCAAGTAACAAGTGATAGGACAAGAAATAATGGTCTCAAGCTGTGCCAGGGGAGGTTTAGATTGGGTATTAGGAAATTTTTTTTCACTGAAAGGGTGGTCAGCCATTGGAACAAGCTTCCCAGGGACATGGTGGGGACACCCATGTGGATGAGACCCTCAGTGACATGGTTTAGTGGTGGACTTGGTGGTCCTGGGGTGACAGTTGGACTGGATGATCTTAAAGGTCTTTTCCAACCTTGATTCTATGATTCTAACATTTCATAAATTTACAGTGGATCTGACATCTGTGGACACCCAAAGCAAGGAACGTGAACTTGAAACCTACAGTAGGGTTCAGGTAATTGTATCAGCCTACAAAAACTCAGAGATCTTTAGCAAAGTACTGGCAACCATTGAAAGAGCAAAGAGTATGAAAGAGCTGACACCAGTTCCATTCAAAAACAAAGATTCACCCAATGCCTTTTGCCAGTTGTGGATTCTTGTGCGGTAAGAATCTTTTTTTCCTTCTTTTCTGAAAAAGAAAAATCTTTTTCTTACTCACTAATCTTTTGGTGTTGTTATTGTTTTATTTCATTATCAGGAGGATAACAAGAAACTTCTCCAGAGATAAGATAGGCATCATCATGCGTCTCCTCCAGAACCTGCTATTTGGCTTGTTCGTAGCATTTTTCCTTCTTAGACTACAGAATGATCTGGGAAAAGGAGCTCTGCAGGACCGTGTGGGGCTTGTCTACCAGTGTGTGAGTGCCCCCCCCTACACAGGGATGCTCAACGGTGCTGTCCTTTGTGAGTTTCAGTTCTATACCATGTGCAGCAGCAAGTATTACTGCCACTACTTGATAAATAGGAAAAAGTATTTTTTGAAGATAGTCTTTAAAGAATCTTAACAGGTTTGGGTGATGTCAGAGCTGATACAGAGGCAGGAAATTCAAAGGCAAAGCAGCCGGAAGCTTCACATCACAGAAAAAGATAAGCCAGTTAATCAGAGGGGCTACAGGTTTACTGCAGTTAATGATGGAATACACCCTCATTTCTGCCTCTCCTTTTTACAGCTGGCCTGTGTACGGAGGCTTTATTCTGAACTGTGCAAGAGTCCTTAACTTGTCTGCGTTTAGTATGTTAAAGGCAGGACAAAGTCTAAGTCTGGGTTTAACATCTTAAATGAGAGCAGAAGACATGGAAAAGATAAAATTATAAACCAGCTTTGACAGCACTAAAGCATATTTAGATTTAAGAGTATTATGTAATGATTAAATTTGTCTTAGAAGGTGTTTCTCTTACAGCTCTCTTCTCTGCCATTCTAAGACCAACAGTAGCTTCTATTTACAGTCCTAAACACTGTGCTACTCATGTAGGTAACATGTACCCCTGTCATCACCTTGAGATCAGAACACCTGAAGAAATGATCCAGTGATGGCAGTTTTTTCAGGCCTTTAATTTATATCTGCAAAAGGAGAAGTCTCTCCTGCGTGCTGCCTAGATAGGACTCTTTCATTAAACTTTGCAATCTGTGGGGAGCATTTTTTGCACTTGTAGTGGGGGGAAACATGATCAGACTGGTTTAGACTGAATGTTTCTGATAGATTCTTGAAGTTGTCTGTGCTCCAAGTCATTTTTGATAGCAACAAGTCTTGATCTCTTTATTCAAAAGTGATTTAATTTATTTATTTTATATTTATTGCAGTCCCACCTTTACGTGCTATCAGTGACCAGGAAAGTAAAGATGGCTTGTACAAGAAGTGGCAAATGCTTTTAGCTTATATAATACATTTCTTGCCCTTCAGTGTCATCAGCGTCGCAATTTTCTGCATCTTTATTTACTGGTAAGCACTTGGGCCATCCACTGGATTGTTATTTTCTTTTTGTTGCCAGTTTAAATTCCTATGTCAGCAACAGGCCTCCTGACATGGCATTCTACTCTTGTTTCTTAGAATGATTACAGAGCAAGCTTAAGGAAAGATGACACAATTTTAGCCTTTCTCTTTCAGGCAGTGTTATAATACTTTCTGAGTAAGTTACCAGATCTCTAGGTAACGCGTGAAGTTTTAATGGGGCTGGGACATTTATCATTTTTGTGCTATATCAAAAGCAGAAAGTGTCATTTTACATTACATTTTTGAAAAGTAAGAAATAAGAGGCAGGGAAAAGTAACAAAGCTGTATATTTCCTGAGTGTTTTGTGGTTTAGCTATAGCATATGGAAGTGATAAGATATAGATCCTTCTTTTCCACCCTCCAGAGAGAGGCACTAAAGTAGATTTCTGACAGTGAGAGAAAGGGTTTGATTGTAAAATTTGATTTCCTCCCCATCCCAGTACATTCATTTGCTTGCATCGTTGTGAAGTAGTACTTCTGAATGGGGTGATGAAGTATTTCATCTGATCATTGCCTTATCTATCATACATGTCTGTTCTTCGTTCTGTCCCACTGATTTCTTACCTTCTACTTCCTTAATCCAAACTGAATAGATCCTATGGCTGCGTATGTAAGCTAATAGAAAAGTAATAAGGAATTTCTGTCTTTCAATCTTTTTCTGTTTTGTTTTGTTTCATTTGTTTTCCTAACTATGAAAGGAGTGTAGTGCACTAAAGTTAATGTTTGTTTTCATGTGACAGTTGGCAGTAAAGTTGCAATCAGGTGGCAGGCTGTAGCAAAATGTGCGCAAAGGAACAGTAGGCTTGGTTTGTTGGATGCATGTTCTCCAGTTAGCTTTTAGAAATTTTAAGTGTGTAGACCCTTGTAAAACAGATGAAGGGCAGGAGCTATTCTGTTGTAGCTGTGCATGTTAGTGCTCTTACTCTTCAGTAAGATGCACTTGAGCAGTTTGAAAATGGGTGAAGTAAAACTGCACCAAACTGCTTGGACTACAGAGTAAGAACTTTGGCATAGGGTGCTAGTCTGCCATGGGAATCTCGCAACAGCTGTTTTCTCATCTAGAAAAACTCAGAAAAATTGTAACCTTTTTCTTCTTCCTCCAGGCCTGTAGTAGGTAATGTGGTGAAGTGCTCGGCATTTACCTAAGTCTTTCCGTTAGGGATCTCAGTAACTGTCAGCTCCTAGATGGCAAAAACTCTGAGAGAGCTATTTCCACTCCTCCAGACGTGAGGACTTGTGTGTGTGGGTTGTTTTTTTGTAGTTTGGTGCTGATTTTAACAGTAGAAGCTTTGTTCAAGTAAGGCCATCTTTCTCTTTGTCCCCTTAGCTACCTGGATTTTATTCCTGAAAGCAGCTAGTACTGCCTGCTTCAGGCAGTGCTCCCTGAGAAGTCCTTTTTCACAGACAAGCAGAAAGCTAGTCCTCCTCCCAGTAAGTGCATAGAGGGGATGCCCTCTGCTCACCAGAGCCCTTCTATCTGCCAGCTAGAGAGCTGGTTGCTGAGAAGGCAGCCATTTGGAAAGCACCTTTTCAGGTTCAAAGTGGGAAGATTTGTGGAGCTCCTAAAGATCACAAGCCACTGTTTGTCACACTCACTCCTTAAACAGGAAATGTGTGAGGGTAAAGACTTTGCCCTTGTGCTCTGGTAGCTTCAAACACAATCAACAATAAAGAGTGTGGTTCTGGTTAATGGATAATATTTACAGGTATTTCTTCACTGTGTAGGTGGTGAGGCGCTGGCACAGGTTGTCCAGAGAAGCTGTGGCTGCCCCATCCCTCTCAGCATTCAAGGCCAGGTTGGACAGGCCTTGGAGCAACCTGCTGTAGTGGAAGGTGTCCTCGACCATGGCAGGAGGGTTGGAACTATATGATCTTTAAGGTCCCTTCCAACACAAACCATTCTGTCTTAGCCTCTGCATGTCTTTGCTACCTTGTGGTTGTGGAAGCCATCAGTGATGTGTCAAAGTGATTTCACAGTGCCCTTAGACTTCATAGGGCATAAAGTTTCTATATGAAATTTTAAAGATTTTCTCTGTGCAGGACTAAACTTTCCTGGATGGAAACCCCTATGTGTTCTTACAAGCTGTTCTGTCAGAGTTTGTTTTTGTGGGGTCAGACAGACCCAAACTCTTACCTGATCAGGCACTAGGCAGATCTGGCCAAGAATAAATACAGCCACTTTTGCACTCAAGTAAATGTACTGTTCGTGCAGATTTTCCTAGCTAAAGATACCTCTGGAAAATGTTCTAACAGTTTCATCATGTTACTGTTCTATTGCTGTAATATTATCTCTTTGAATTTTTTGGTTTAGCTTGGTTTAGCTTTTTTCTCTTTTAGGCTTTCTTCTCTTTTTATTCCCACTCCAGATTTACTAGCTTGTATTTACATAGCTGTGTAAAGTATTAGAGCACTTCACAGAAGGTGACATTTTTATGCCAGGACTTTGGAAAGATGTTTCTTCTGCACTGATCTGTGATTAAAGGTTGTTTGTTAAATACCTGTTAATTTGTTGAATGTTTAATAGTTGAAGACTCAGTGATCAGACCTCTGCTTATAAGAGCAGTTATTCTGGTGTTACGAAGAATGCTACAGGAAAGCTTGTGAGAAATTAATACTTTTATTATGTTCAAACATGGTATATTTAAAAAAAAAAAAAAGGGGGCCTTGAACTGAGACAGGAAAAAGAAAATAAAATGTAAAATACCTGCTTAGTTAAGCAAAGCAATCTGTACCCAGTGTGAGGCAATTTTGGAGTGAGGTATTTCGAAAAAGAGTAACTTGTCACCATGTAATAAAAGGTTTTGTCATCTGTAATATGCATGATAAGGCTGAATTAACTTTGCCAATCAATTGCTGGCCTTTCTTAACTTTTTAATCTTTAGTACAGATTGGGGGGACTTTTTTTTCTTCAATTAGCTAAGGAAAAGCTCAGAACAGCGTGCTGTATTAAGGAGCGTAGGAGTATGGAGGAAATTGCATTTGGGTGAATTACACGGGTGGTGAGTTCAATTAGCCTTGCGTTTAATTGAGTATATCTAGTTTTACATTTGTATGCACAGTATCAGAAGAGCAAAATTCCATCTGTTAATTATCTGCATAAAGACGTTCTTTAAATATGTGACTTACATAAATTACTGCGTAGACTTTAGAAGGAGGAGGATGTTAGTTTAAGGGATTGTAAAAGGCATGGTGGTGATCTTGAAACTATATGGATTTCTGCTTCAAATTCTGTATTTATGTAACTCTCTTTAATCTACATGGAGAAAGCCTAATATATCTGTCACGGTATGAAGAGGATGACCTTTATGTTAAGGCTCCAAAAAACATACTAAGGGTTAAGGCATAAACTGTTCACTTACTGAGCTGTAATTGCAAAAAAAATAAACACAAACAGAAATAAAAGCTACTGTACAAGATTAGCACCCAAACTGTTTTTAAATGTTCATTGGCTCATTTTTGTACAGGAGTGTTGGGTTGCATCCTGATGTTGCCAGATTTGGGATTTTCTTCGCTGTTGTCTTAGCGTGTCATATAATTGGTGAACTACTAACACTTGCTTTACTTGGTGTGGTTCAAAACCCAAATATAGTCCAAAGTGGAGTGCTGCTACTTAATTCAGCAGGTGTGATAGTGGGAACAGGACTACTAAGGTAGGAAAAAGTTTTATTTCATTACGGTTTAATGTTAAAATAATCTACCTGCAGAAGAGTTTCATGAACAGGCTATGTTGCAGAAGCACAATAATGCACAAGTAGCAATGGAAAGGCAGAGCAGCTGTTATCCTTCAGGGGCAGAACTCCTTAATCACCTCAGACCTTTGCTACGCACACAAACTAGACATTTAATAACTTCAGATATTGATAAATTGTTAATTTTTTTCATTATAACATATTTAATATGTACGTATATGTGTTTATATAACATATATATAACATATATATGTATATATGTGTATAACATATGTATGTTATATTAAACATATGTAAATATCTAACATTATAAATAAATGTTAATATTTTTTCACTTTTTGCAAATTAATTGAAGCTGAAACTGATGGATTAGTACCTATTGGCTCAGATGATGTTTTTTTTTACTTATGCCAACATTATGAATTGAAAAGTTGCTCACTTGTGATCTTTCCAATGAAAAGTAAGTAAGCCTAACAATTGAGCTGTCAAGTTGTCCTCAGGAAAAGCGTATGAGTCTTCTCAAAGCTGATGCCACTTTGCCTCTTCAAGGCAGATCTCAGCTAATACTTGCTTAAGGGACAAAACTAGGTTAATAGCTAATTATTTGGTCCCTACCTAATTTCAGGAAGATGCATGTTTGCAGTGACAAGTTATTGCGACAAGTGACAAATTACTCCCACTACAATAGTCTAATGCCCTTAACGATAACTTTCTAAAAGTATTAGAATGGTTTCTAAACTTATGTTACAGTAGAGACATTGCTAACTAATATTATAATATGAATCTCTTTGATTAATCTTCATAGGCAACGAAGGATGTTAAAAATAGCATTGGGACTTGGGTTTTTCTGTTCGTTTGTTTAACTATGCGTTGCAGTGTTTGAGGGTGCTGAGGCCCTGGCAGAGGGTGCCCAGAGAAGCTGTGGCTGCTCCATCCCTGGCAGTGTTCAAGGCCAGGCTGGATGGGGCTTGGAGCAACCTGGTCTAGCAGAAGGTGTCCCTGCTCTGTGGCAGGGGGCTGGAACTGGATGAGCTTTAAAGGTCCCTTCCAACCCAAACCGTTCTGTGGTGATTCTATTTTAGGTGCAGAAATTGCCCAGTCTTGTTGAATAATGTTACTTCAAAATTTCCATACTGTTTTTTATTATTTTTGCTTCATTTTTGATCTTGTTTTATTATTCCTGTGAACTGATATTCAGTCTTTTATATTTTTTGAGGATGGATGGGGGCCAAGTGGTTTTTTACTTTGGAAGCAACACTTTTGCAACTAAGATTTATATTGGGCCTTGTTCTTTTCAGTTTTATCACTGCAGTGTGAATAGCAAACTACTTCACAGGACTATCTGTGACTGTCTATAAAGTTATGGCTGAACGTTATGACACTGTACCACAGTCAGAGACAGCATCCATGGCTGTCCCCTCATTTAGCACTAAAATGGACTTTATTTTAAAGCCCTTCAGGTACAGCCAAGAACTGTGTAACAGGCTACAGAAAAAAAGATGAGGATTAGTTTGTTTTAATCTGGGGTAGAATTGGCTCTTGGAATATAGGAGAAGACTGTTTAAATTCTCTGTTTCTTCAAGGGCCATTGAAGATATGCCAAGAATTTTTAAGATACTGAGTTATCTTACCTTTCAAAAGTACAGCAGTGAAATTCTTGTAGTCAATGAATTTTATGGCTTAACCTTCACATGTGGTAAGTGTTCACAAAAAAAATGAATCAGCCTTTTATTCCATTGTAAATTATTTAATGAGATATGCTTATTTTCCTTCAATGAAAAAGCATCTTGATAAAATAGAGATAACATCTGAGGTGTTAAAAAAAGCTTATTAATTAGTAAAGACTATCATATCATATCAGTAAGCAAGACAAAAGCTTGATTCTTTTTTCCCAACCATTTCACATTCAGTACTTCATTTTTCTCGTCTCAGCTCTTTTACCCCAGCTTTAGGGGTGTTTTGGAGGGTGAACTTTGCAGCCTGTTAGGAGCTTATCAGAGCAATGTTAGACAAATAGAGGGTCAATAGAATTGCACAATGTAAGATCAAATGTCAGTGCAGGGAGCACTTACAGGTAACACCTGACAGATGTTTTCTCTTAATACTACAAATGCTTTGGTTCCAATGTTTGCACTACATATATTAAGCTTAGATCTGTCAGGCCATACTTTTCTGCTTGTGAGCAAGACAACTGGCAAAATGAGAGAATCAATCAGTTTGGCAGGGTCAGTAGCTAACATCCATCGATAAGGTTAAACCTTACAGGTTTGGACCTACCCAAGCTATTTTGGGCTTCACAGCCAGGTGTCTATGCTCCTCTCCAAGGCTGTATGTTTCTTCTCCATTAATCCATCCCATCCCTCTTTATTACAAGAGCACTCTAAGTCTATCTCATTGGGCAACTCACTTCTTGAAGTCCCTTCAGACATGTCTGAAAAACCATAGATCTTTGGTAATGAACAAACCAGAAGGCTCCTAATGACCCTTTATTTTTCCCTTCAAAGGAATATAGCATAGATTAACTGCAGAAACATGTGGCTTGCCTGTTCTTATTCCAAAATGATGAGAAATACTGCTATGGGTAGAGTTCATTTTTAAAATAGCATTAGGGATAGGTATATTAAATGTATGAGCTAGATACTGAAGTCTGATTTTTAATTGTACTGATTCACCTGCTAAAGAAATTCTATTGTTCTTTTAACAGGTGGACCAAACAGTCCCACTACATTTAATCCTGTGTGTGTCTTCTCTCATGGCACCCAGTTCATTGAAGAAAGCTTTCCTGGTGCACTGTCCCGGTTCACACTTGATTTCCTAATACTCTATGCTTTTCTACCAGGACTTGCTATTGTAGCGCTTCTGAGCTTCAAAATAAGAGACAGAATTATAGCCAGGCAATAAAAATGTACCAGTTCTAACAGTGTCTAATACAGCGCTTTCAACTTGATTATGGTTGAAGGCATAAATTGTTGGATTCTAGATAGAATTTAAGTGATTATACATACAGAAACATACCATCTCATGCTTGTTTCTAACTGGATGTTTTCCATCTTGAAAAATAATGTTCTCTTAAGAATGTGAATGTTTTCCTTCTATTGATATTCCCACCTCACTCCCAAATCTGCCATAATCAACATAATTACCTGTTTTAAAGGACTTTCAAAATTAACTTAGACAGCTATTGCTGTCAATTTTTAATAATATATCAATGGTGCTATAATTTCTTCCCCACTATTGTGGGTTTTAACTTTTACCAATAAGCAGAGGGGTACAACTGCTACTACATCTTGTTTCTAGAATTGTATCTTAAGTCCTATGCTCTCTTTTGATACCATCTGGAGATCTGTAGAAAGGGCACAAAATATGTGTAAAGACAGAATCAAGAAATCACTCCACTTTAATCTTACCCATACTGTACAATCAATGAATACAGGATCTTTAAGCAATATAGAATTCACCCAACATGTTTTTGTCTTGTAAATGATGGCAAATCAAGAGAAGACAGTTATTTTTATCTGTTTCTTCTTTTCATTACCAAGTTCTTAATCTTGTTCTGGAAGCACTTTGTAAATTGCTAAAGAAAAAAAGTATTTGTTAATAAAATGTTGATTTAACTACAGTTCTTGGAAGTGATGTAGTTTGCATCTTTGGAAATTCTTCTCATGGGCTCACTAACCTCCCAAGGAGTGTAATTTATCCATTTAATAAATCTAAGTACCTCTCAAAATTGAAAGCCTAACAGACAGAATTCCTAAATTTTGAAATGACTTCTCATGCTCAGTGAAGAAATAATTTATTACAGAGGGACAGCTACAGATTTCTTTGAGGCGATAAGTGCATTTGCATCTTGAAATTCCATAATAATATAATTAGTCAAATTTGATAGTTTTGAGATTATACACTTTGAAAGTATAAGAATTTTCAATCCTTGAATTAACACAAGTTCTCCACCTGAGGCCAAGATTTTTTTCTAATGTCTTTATGTATCATATTCTGCGATGCAAATGTTATCAGAAAAACATCTGGTGAACAAGTATGTTAAAAATAAGAAATAACTTTAAAAAGCTGAAAAGATACCATCTTAGTTTCTTTCCCATTTTCCTGCACGTGTAGGGTTGTTCATCAGGGAATATTCTTACAATCTGGTCTGCCAAGTGACTGCTCAGACATTTACCCTGACAACAAGTCTTAGCTTGTAAGAGACACCTCTGCCTTTAATCTAGATCTTGTCTTGCATATTCTCGAGACATTCAGCCCAACTCATACTAGTGAGGGTGTTCATGGACAAAAAGCTATTTCCAGCTGAGGCTAGCATTTCACCAGCTTAGGCTGATAGTGAATCGATTACACTTCATTAGATTGACTTCCGGGCATTTTTGCACAAAGTTATGGCAACATAGTACACTGCAAGATATAATCAAACTTAATGATACTGAAACAGAGATAAACTTCTGAATTCAGGTTAAACATGGTTTTAATTCCACTTTATTCTGCCAGTTCTTTTCATGGACCTATCCTATTAAAATACATCAAACAATGCGAATATATTCTTAAGCTTTGCATTTGAATTATATATGCAATGAACTAGGAAAACTATTTCGGGTGTGAAAATTTGTTTGTATTTAAATATATTGAGGGCTGAAGCATTCAACAATATACCAAATAACATGTTATAACTTACAAAATAGGTAAAACTGACTAATGCCAGTCTTCATATTCAAACCCATCTCTGAGCAATCTGGAATTCCTTTCTCCCCAGTTTGTAAAACTCTGTGTTAGTATGAAGACACACTTAAATTTGGACTGAGTGAATATACATCTTTTTATTGAAAACAGTAACAGGAATGCTTAATAAATACTCTTTTTGCATTTTTGATATTGTATATTTTCAACTGCATCAGGTTAAATTGCTAGTGTAGTGTTAAAATTATAAAAGTAAATGTTAAACTGAAGACACCTATAGCAGTCCATCAATCAGAGTCAAAAGCCATTTCTTTCCAGGATTTAGAGGCATTTCTTTTGTATTGTTCAAGTTCCTAAAACAGAAACACACATACATATTAATCTAATTTCATTCCTAAAAGCTGTAAGATACATACATTTGCCATTTGAACATTTAAAGCATGCACAAATATCACTGTAGAAAAAAAGCACTATACATATTTTTATCTTTAACAAAATGATACTGAAAGTGCTATAAATTCTGCTACATTTGCTGCCACATAGGGAACTAGATCTTATTTATTTAGACCTAGAGACTTTCTAGGAAAGAAGAAATTATTTTCTTAGACATTCATTTTGAGAAACCAGACTCCCTATGAACACAGAAATGGAACACTACCCATGTTTTAAAAGCAGAAGCCAGAATTACCCAACAGAAACTACCGTTACACACACATGAAGTCAGGGCCTTTCAAGAAGCAAAACGGATGAGTAATTGCTAAAGATTATGGAAAAGAAACTAGAAGAATAAAGCCCATTTTGGGTTTGTTTGTGGTTTTTTTAACACAGTACAGAGAGAAACTTCTGTAAGCTTACACGTCAACAGTAGTGATAACTTAAGAGAGCTACCAGTGGACCTTAGAAAGCAGTGCAGAACACAGGCTTGGCCATAAAGCAGTAAACAGAAATACAGTTTGAAGGAATGCAATGGGTGCTTAGGAAATCGACATACCATATCTATTGTATCTATTCAACCTAGGCTGCTGGATATTGTGCAAATATTCGTCATTGCTTGAGGTTTTCAGGAAGGGTGTTACTCATGACAGAAAATCATGCCATGCTTTTACTTCAGCTCCATTTTTCAATCAGTAACTAAAATATTCTTTCAGGTGCTACTGTTTAGTAGATTGAACAGTTAGCATCTGTGTGTAAAAATAAATGCCAACCCAAGGTGGTAATTAAAATTACACATTTTCTAGATAGTAATTAGATTATTAAAAGCAAGCAGAGGCGCAAATTGTGCAGGTATAAATGAAGTTAATTAGGTATGTAAGGTGAGGCAGTCTACATTATGCTATACTTGACATCAGCCAAGTACTAGCAAAGCAGAAAAATTACCTCATTGCAGTCAAAAGTGTTACTGGAAATTTTGAAGCCTATAATAAAAGGTTCTAGCAACATTGCCAAACAACAGTTTCATCTTCTGAATTTTATGGAGTGGTGCATGCTGGAATTATTTCTGAAGATATTTTTCAGCAAAAATTAACTTAGTGCTACAATTGCTTTTTGTTCATTTAAGTATAAGAAGGCTAAATCTTAAGTTGCATTATTAAATACAACTCTAGTACTTCTGAACTATCTCTAAGACAGTCTTTACTCAGTATTTTCACTCCCTCATTATTATTATAATGTAATTATGATCTCGGAACATACTGAACAGTTGGAAACTTGCCAACAGTTAGGAATAGAAAGAAAGCAGTGATATTTTAAGGAGCACATGTTACCTGATTTGTGCTAAATAAATAATTCCAGTTCTAACCACTTTCTCAAAGGCTAATGGAAGAAGTAAAATTAGACAATGAAATTCTGCATATAACAACAATGCCGTCTGGGGGTCATATCTACAGGTGTTGCCTAAATCATTAGCCTTGCAGATTTATCATCTTACTAAACAGTTTCAAGAAAGAGGGAAGTAATTTAGCAGAATTTATTTTGCCATGCTTTTAGCTAAGTGGAAGGCAGTTCAGTATAAAGGCAATTCAAAACAACAAGTATCAAAACCAGAGCATACCTTAAAACTATACAGCTCTTCTACTATATACAGAAGTACAGAACTCTATAAATAATTCTTTTGGAGGCATATCTAGGTAAGACTAACATTCAAACAATGAAATTAAAGAAAAATGTGATTAAATGGAGGAATATTTACAAAAAAAAAAAAAAGAATCTTTAAGAAATTCAGTGATTCAGGAGGAAAAATGCCGTCAGGAAAGTACACTTCCTGAGTTTTCATGTAAAATACAGGGATGTACTTTACTTTCTAAGTCAGAAATTTAATGGAAAAGTCTTTCAAACTTAAAAATCACAGCAGCTTAAAAATCACACAAATTCCCAACACTCTTTCAAAAGGAGAGAGAACCTTCCTGCTCAGAGTCCTCTGCTACAACCATAAGCAACATTCTAGAATACACTGTGACTATACAGTCAGTATAGTCAGATACAGAGACTAAAAGATCCTCTTTCCAAAGTGAAAGAAGATTCACCAAAAAATATATCTCAAAGTATGCCAAAATGTTGGGGTTTGGGTAACAAGCGTAGGGGCCCAGCTCGGATTTACAAGGAATGAACAATTGCAATTGAAACATACTTTCACTGTGCTCTGAGTGCTTTAAACATCATTAGTGCTAGAAACTTGTCCTACATGTCTCAACTCTGGCATGAAGTGGATTTCGAAATTATTTTTTTAACCTTAATGCTTCTGTACTTCTGTGTTTCTGTAAATTCTTCATTTGTCAAATGGGGAAGATCACAATCTCATAAAGGGATTGGGAAGAAAGACTTAACTGCTGTTTGTGAGGCACTTGTATAAGATAACATTACCACACATTCTCAGAGAAAAAAAAAATTAATACTTTTGTGTTCATTGAAGTGTCTGAATGGCAGGTTGAGAAATAAGGTACACAAAGAATAAGAATGATGAAAAGAAATACTGAACAATTGAATTGAGACATCAGCAAAATAGTATATGATCATGTAATTAAAGACAATACTATGAATGTCTACAAACAAGGAGGAAAAATTAAGATTGTAGGAAAAGCCTTAATTGTTGCATTTCCTCTGTTTTGAGGGACTGATAGGATTTTGACTTTTATGCAGTTTCTTACTGGAAGTGCCCTCAATTTGAAACGTGGTAAAAATAGCCAAGTACTGAAACAAAGATTAAAAATCTTAAGCACCTAAGCTTCAGCAGGAAACGTAGTAACAGTGCTCTTTTTTTCAGTAATAATGCTCCTTAAGTTGGTTTAAAAAAAAACCCCTAAACTATCTTTTGTAGCCATTTGGACATGCTTTCATGTGAAAAGAAGAAAGCCTATTCTTGGCAGCTGAGTAAACATCCTAAATATCTTTTTCTCCACAATATGAAGGCTAACACTTCTCTGCTGGAGAAAATGGAAGAGGCTACTATCGAAGAGGCTACTACCCTGTTACCCATTTTAGGGTGCCTGTCATACTTCTCTGCCCGGCAACACTGGTCTGACTAAGGAGGTTCACCATGCAATATGCAGTCTTCTGTTTTGTTTAATGAGGTTGAAATTGTCTCCTAACTATGGTCATGTCAGCAAAGTATGCTCAAAAAATACGGCTCTTATTCTGCTGGCCAGCACAGTCCCCATGTTAAAAAGACAGCAGCAGATCTGACACCTAGATGACTTCTAGTAGTGAATGACAGGTTTAATTAGGTCACTTCAATTTTAGGGGAAATAGGACTATACTTTCTCATGAGATTACACAACCTCCCCTTCTGTTTATGACTTCTTAAAGTCTTAACAGATACATGCCTCTTTGTTGAGATCTGCTTTCATTACTTCCTGCAACTGACGTCAAACACCACCAGGCACTTAATTTTTTCTTCCTTGGTATATTTTACGGCATTAGGCTTCAGCTAAAACTGGCACAAATCCTTAAAGTAATACCTTTGTGTAACAAGGACCAGCCAAGGTGAATTTCAGCATTGCATGACACTGACTTCTTAAGTACTCAACTGAGAGCTATCCAGTTCTTGGAGCTCAGCTTCATCATTTGCTTCAACAAATGAAGCTGCAGTCAAATGGACGCATGAAAAAAGGTCCAAACACCTATTCTGAGCATTAGCAGTACAAGGCACAACAGGATAGCTAAGACCTGGGACACAAAAAAACCTCTGAAAAGACATTTTAGAGTACTTGCTTCTGTGGTAGAGAGGAAGGAAACAGAGCAGGCACCCTCATGTGCCAATCTCTCTGTCACAAACACTTAGAAGGAACTAAGGAGCAAGACTTTAATGTCCTCATAGGTTTTCACAGATGCAGGCGGTGTATGTGCAGCTATAATCCCACTCTTATTCAAGTTACGTGTGTAGCTAAAATGAAATTAAGGTGACCTTAAAGCCAAAAAGCTAGCAGAGAAAGGAGAGCAATGGATGACAAGTTTGCCATGTTGTCCATGCTTTATGTGAACTTTATGAAGATTTAACAGCACGCTACATGTTAAAGACCCAATGAACATACAAAATGAATGTAATTCCTGGACAGAATTGGCTAGTTAAGAAATACATTAAAAATGTAAACTCCAAGAACATCCCTGGTGCTGGATTCTCTGAGAGCTTAACTCCAGAAACCAAAAAAGCAGTAAGCAATTGCAACAGCACTGTCTGATATAAACCTGCATGTTGTGTGTCTGTGGGACAAGAACTAGAAAAAGAATTCTGAAAAGATGTAGTTGAGACGTGCCATGCCTTGAACAAAACCACACTGAAGGAAAGACAGCCTCAGATAGCTTTCCAGAGCAAAAAGGTCTAGAACTAGAGTGGCACATCTTATCGTTAATTCTGAAAACTTTAAGGAGGCAAAATAATCTGGCCTGAAAGAAAACACTCCTGTGGCAGAATGTTGATGAGCTGGACTCTCAACTTCTACAACCAAAAAGCATCTCAGATAAATACCAGCTGACAGCTAGGATATAGGAGCGAGCCAGGTACTTTCTTGTTTCTATACTTTCTTCTTTCTAAACTGTTTTCTAATCTTATACTCAAGAATTTAACCTTTTAGTCTGCTGGACAAAAAAAAACCTTCAACCAAGGTTACACGCTTGGAATTGATTTAATTAAGCTTTTTACTGCCACAGTTATCTACAAATCTGTTACAGTATTATTGAACAGTCCTGAACAGGACTGAGTCAGTTAGGTATGCTAGTTCCTCTATCGGACTCACTGACAGGGCTATATCCTGTTTCTTCTGCCATATTTTGTGTTTACTCTTCCTTTAAAGCTTATCTTTGAGATAAACAAGCAAACTGGTGATCACCTAGAGTCCAAAGTGGCATACTGACTAACCAGAAGTAACTGAGAAAAATGATAACATGCACTGAAATGATTTTGAAATATAAAGTCATCATTTTGCATTATGTCCCATGATCTCATTAGCAACATGTTGCATATTAAACATCTTGATATACCGTTCCTCCTACACAATAGATATCATGAGACTCTATAAAGAATGTCCGACTTGGGATGCATTTAAAATATTGCTTTAAAAATTGGCATTTTGTATTGCCACTTTTCATAGACACTTCAAGAATCACTGTAACTACAGAGTTCTGTTAGATGTTTATTGCTATCTTGGTGCATTTCAAATTGAATAAAATTCTTGGAGTATAAAACATTTTAATAACATGCAAATAATCTTGTAAAATTGAACTTCATAATAGAGAAGTTTAGGAAATAGCTTTAGATAACAAAAGTAATTTTCTCTTTAATGCTCAAGTTACTTGTAGTAGTCCAACTAAAAGAAGCTACACTGGTTTGCAATGCCCTTGAACAGATTAAGATTCTAAAAGACTGTCTCTTTTATTTAAAAATGGAAAATTAATAATTTCCTGTATGATTTCATCAATGCATATCACTCTGTTCTTTTGCAAGACATAAGCACTATCTTGAAATAACAAATGTAGTACATCATATAGTTATTTTGAGATATGTAGATATACTGAGTAAGAGATTACATTATAAATTCCAAATGCAACGTGCTTTACAAATTTCAAGGATTTCTAAGACTGCTCTTGATGTGAAAAAACTTCAGAACTGATACGTACATTAACAGGACATTACAGGTAATGTGCGAATTCAAAGACTGCAGGGGACTCTTGAAATTGCTTTATTCCTTATATTATTAATTTATTTCTTTGGATCAGGTACCTATGTGTTTACTGCCTTATACAATCTAACGAAACTCTACAAAGACATGACAGCAATTATAGCCTAATCCTTTGGCTTTCTTTCACAAGCACGCAAATAGATGAAATTTGCTGTGTATTTTGGGGTTATTTGAGATTAACTGCAGTGCAATTCAATAAAACTGCCTTTCATCTAAATGGTGGGGGTCTGTAAAAGCACACAAGAAACAGACTGGTGCAATCCATCATCTTAAAGCACTGTTTGGAAAGCCTCCTTTAACCGCAGTAACTTGGTCCATGAAGAATTTAAATGGTGCACAAATAACCCACATATAAGCTGTGAGAGTGGAATGCTTCTCAGTCATTCTAGCAAAAAATTTTCTGTGTGTGAAACAACTGAATCTGTATGAAATAAAAAGTGTCCAGGTTCACCATGTGATACTTCTTCCAAACAAAGAAAAATACACATATCTTTGATTGATTTTAACAGACGCATACCTGTGATATCAATGAAGACTATATACAGCATTTCTACTCGTGATGTTACACGCTGATATCTATAAGGCAATGTTCTAACTTTCCCCTAGTTTTCCACAGACTTTTTCTCTAAAACCAATTAATCACAAATACAGGGAAATGCAGAAACACGCCAAAATTAATATGAAAAAATAGAAGACCCTTTCCCTACCACGGTCTTTCCCAGAATTCAGGGGATAAGCCAAATACCACAATGTGAAATAATTTTGTTGCCTCTGTTTCAGGTAAAATATACACAGCCTGCAAACCTGAAAATGTGATCATCTCAGTACCTTTTCAGTTTAATTAAAGGGTTTTGAAGCAGAAAGACAAAAATAGAAAAGGTA
>JAOEHY010015677.1:27356-37720 GCA_025447955.1 Psilopsiagon aurifrons | reverse complement strand
CTTGTTCCAACAGTTCCATGTCCTTTTTATGTTGAGGACACCAGAACTGCACACAATACTCCAAGTGAGGTATCACAAGAGCGGAGTAGAGGGGCAGGTCACACTCCTTTTGATGCAGCCCAGGATATGGTTGGCTTCTGGAAACTTCTAGAAACAACTTCTAATTGCTAACTTGGTGATCACAAAAGAAGTTCTGGTGATTAAATGTAATGATCCATCAGGGAATCAGACACATCAGCAAAAACATGTTTCGAGCAACAGGCAAGCGAAGAAGCAGCAATGCTTGCATAATAGAGTATGAATAGTCTCATTTGCTCAAGGAGACAAGAGCACACATTCTTGCTTACTCTGTGCAAAAAAGAATTTATTTTTTTTCCAGAATTCTACCTTAATGTAATTTTTTATGATGTTTTCTAATTTTTTTAAAGAGTGACTGTAGGTTGCCTTTCACATGGTAAAGCCTGCATTTTGCTTAAACAGAATCTTAGAGAATCACACAATGGTTTGTGTTGGAAGGGACCTTAAAGATCGTTTAGTTCCAATCTCCCTGCCATGGGCAGGGACACCTTTCACTAGACCAGGTTGCTCAAAGGCCTGTCCAACCTGGCCTTGAAAGTCAAATGCTTTATTATTCTGTTAAAGGTAAAATACTTTCTTAGCCTGTGTCACCACTCTTATTCAACAAAGACAGTACAGCAATCTGAATTTTTGTAAGCATTTCATTGTAGGCATTAAGGACAGCTGACTACACACTTTTTTAAATAAAGCAAAATAAACCAAAGAATGAAGTCTATAGGAAAACTGATTCAATTTGAAAATCTGCTTATCTTTGAGACTTGGTACATTTCTACAGGCTTGTTTTAGAATATATTAATGTGTAAGCAAGCAGTTTCATAAGACAGATGTTTTTCAGCTACATACATTCTTGCAGCAGTTAGGTTCTGCAAAACTCTAAAAGCTTGACATAAATGTATTATGAATTTCCAATGTAAAGCCCATGTAGGATTCACTCCAGTTTCGGGGAATTTTAAGTTTTAATAGTTGATAGTTTCTTCTGAGGGGTTCTTAAACAAATGTAATTCTACTTTCGTTGGCATTTGCATTTTGTTTGTATCAAACTGTATTTAATTGTTGTTTTTATTTTTCAGAAGTATCGCAGTGTGTCAGCGGGGGCTGAAGAATATATTTATGAACAAACAAGGTATGGCATAAGCTTTGAAATGTGATGACTGGCATCATGTGGGAATGTATTGAGGAGAGGTTGCCTGTATCCACTTCCCACCCTCTCTTTCATCACACTGGGGCACCTGCAGGGCTCCCTTCACTCTCCCCTTCTTCTCCTGTGCATGTTAGTTTTTATGTCTGACCAGTTTATATCTTCATCTATTATCTTACCTCAGCACTGTTTTAAGTTAATAATTCTTCTGAAGCTCCCAGAGATATGGAGACTAAAACTGTTGAGAGAGGTCCCCAGGTAATAGGGTTTTTATAGCCAGGTCATGGAAAATGTTCCCCACCTTTCAGGATGGTAGAATGCACAATTTGGATGTCCAGGATGGATGCTCTGGCTCCACCAGCCTTTTGGAATTCCCATCTTTATTTTTCCCTTCTGTTTTTTCTAGCTACTCCTAGCAGGTTTTCTAGGACCCCCCCGACATTTTACACTGCTTGTAATAGTGCTTCACGTTTACCTATAAACCAAATGAAGCCATGGATTACAAATCATGTAAAACACCCTAAGAATTCTAAAAGGTTTTTACAAAGTTTCAAAAACTGAAGTTTGAAAATATTAGTGTCCTCCTTAAGCACAGAAAAATGCATGCATAGTATGGGCAAACACTGCAGAATCACTTTAACTAACAAAGACTGTGATTAGTAAAATTTACAAGCTAGTGCTTCATTTTGTGTTTGTGAATGGTTCTGTTGATGTCTGAGAGTTTACTCTCACTTTAGCAGCAGAAACATGCCTACATATTTTTCCTAGAGTAGGCATATGACTGCTGCTGTAGTGGAGGTTCCTTACAGCTTGATCTTTTTCCTGACGAATATTAAAACAATCAGTAACTGCAGTGAGCAGTTACTGATTCATTATAATAACTGACTCGTTATATGGGCAGTACATGTGAAACAGATTCTTAGCAAAGACTGCTCACTTACTACATTGGATATTTGTAAAACTGAATCCTAATGCATTGGTATTGTTAACAATTCTCAGACATTGCCTTTCACGCTATGGCCCATGTCCACATTAGAATGAAACATCCAAATGCTCACTCAGAGAAACAAAATACATCTTTCCTGGGAGCTACCTGGAAGTGATAAGTGCTCAGGAATGAAAACTTCAGGTTGAAAGAAAGAAGTGGTGAACATGGAAGTAATTGGAAGGCTGGTAGAAGATCCTTTAATGACTGCAGGGGGCTTTAGTTAAGACTCGTGTTGAGAATCAGAATAGTATTATAATAATTTGAGTGACTGCAATAAGTTCTGGGGTAATTCTCCTGCTATAGGGCACACTTTGATTGCCAGATGGGATCAAGAAGAAAATTCTCAAGTATTACCACACAGTGACTGCAAAATTGGCCAGGTGCGGTGTGTCTGGGACTTGCATTTTTTGACGTCTTTCTGAAACAGAGTGCCAGGAAAACAGAAGACCAGACTGTGGCAGACTGTAGGCAGCTCTGTTAAGACACTGTGTGTCTGCCTTTAGTTTATCAGAAGCCCTTCTCAGTGCACATCCTCATCAGGCCTTCTGTCTAGAAGGAGGTTTTGAGGTGCATCTCCCAGGACACTCAGCATGTTTGGTAGGTGTTCTGCTGTGCGCAACCTGCAGCCTCTTTGTGTGACACTAGATCTGAGGATGTACCCCCAGTGCTGATAGGAGGTCAATCTGCTGGACAAGCATATGCAGCAGGATGGATGCTGGGTCCACAGTACCAGTCTGCTTGGATAGACATGTATTGCTTGACAGTGTTGACAGAGCCTCTGTTCCCCTTGCACGCAGGACTGAGGGACTGCAGCAGCAAACACCACGATGAGCAGCAGTGGAGGAGAGTGCAGTCCCCTTCATGCTGCCTTCACACTGTGTGCAAAAACCTTTGTGTCAGCTGCAACTACATTGTTAGGAAGTTCTGGTACAGTTGTCTGTGGGTTGGATAGGTATAAGTTTTTACCTTAGGTAAAGGTTTTTGATTTTTACCTTTTGTTTTGATTTGTAACTTTTAAGCAATTAGAAAAATGACTGAATTTCCATTTATAAGCTGAGAAACACTTAGAAATTGTCTTCATTTGCTTGAATGAGACTAAAATAAATAACTGATACTAAACTTTCTGAAACTTCTTACAGTAGATCACGCTTTTTTTCTTCTATGTTCTCTTCAGTAGGGATTTAAATGGTATTCATGGATTTTAATGTCGGGGTTTTTTTTCTACTGGATAATAAAAAATGTTTTGTCTTCCCCTTATTTCCATATTGCTATGGCAATTTTATGATGATCTAGAGTATTTGCTTGAATTAGAAAGTTAAGCATGCATTCTTGTTTTAGACCAGGATATTCGTCCTTTTGGTTCTACTCCAATATTGCTTAAACACTTTTCCTGAATTAGGACCTTTGTGAAAATGCTTCCCCCATAACTCCAATTTGTGAGGACATCCTGCATACGACTCCTTCCATTAAGCTTCCAAATGCAGTTCTGCAAGGTTAACATTATTTTTCATTGAAGAGAATGTGAGTAGCTGCAGGCATCATTTTTATTGGATTACTGTTCAAGCCCATTATTGGAGGGGGCAGCTGGAAGAGGCTCTTTGAGAATTGTGTTCTACTAACAGTTCACTAGTTAAAGGAGCTTTGATAATTCTTGGTTCAAGAGCTTTAAAGGTGGAAGGTTCTCCTTTGAAGGAATGTCTTCTAAAGTCTGAGTTCTACCACAAGAGCAAACTCTTTTTCTCTAATTTTTGTCTTTTTCTAAAGGAGGGTTACTTGATTGCAGATACAACTAAATGCAGGTACTTCGTTCTGTCTGATTAACTTTGAAAAGACTGCTTGTAAAAACCTTGATTGCATGTTCTCTTTAAACAAATGAACCTTCTGGTTGTACTCCTTCGCTGCACTCTGCTGAAAGTAACTGAAAGTAACAGTTGGACTTTCCCTTCTCCATGTCCATATTTTTTTTTTTTTTTTTTTGTTTGGGGGGGGGGGGGGGGTTTTGGGTTTTTTTTTTTTTGTTGTTTCCCTTTTTGTGATGCTCCTAAGTTCAAATGTCTGTGGAAGTAGCTGATTTCCTGCAAATCATACTAAATCCCCTCCTGGTATTTGACACTCTTACTGTGGTTATGTAGTCTTGTACTTCGTAATTCTTTTCAGAGGAAGTAAAGATGTAGTCTTTAATCCAAGAGACTTACAGTCCAGATAGTTTTATGCTTGATTGCCAGATATGATGGACTTGGAAAAAGAAAATTACTTTTTTAAATACCTGTGTGACCGTTTCTTGCAATTTTATTATTAGCTTCTTCTGCCTTGCTTCTTCAATGCATGAAATAAATAATAAATGGAGACAAATAGAAAAGGTGAAAATGATGTGGATTTTGTTGGTGTTTCTCTTCCTGTTTTTCAGCAGCACTTTTCAGTACACACTAGAAGCTACCAAGTCTCTGCGTCAGAAGCAAGGGGAGGGGCCCATGACCTACTTGAACAAAGGACAGTTCTACGCCATCACCCTGAGTGAGACGGGTGACAACAAATGTTTCCGGCATCCCATCAGCAAAGTCAGGGTACAGTTCCGTTTCTTTCCTAGATGGGAATGCAGTTCTGCAGATAAAAGCAGTTGTGGTTGGTTGGGTTTTAATCATTATCTTTTTTTCTTGTGGGAGAGGACAAAGCAAACTTACTGTTACGCTTCGTGCAGAGGTGGGAGAGTCATATTGATGATGTTCTCAAATAGCTTGGGGTCTGTTTTTTCAAAGTGTGATCTTATGAGTTAATCATACACACATCTGCCTCAGTTTATGATTTGGCAGAATGGTAATTGCGCAGATACCACACTTGACACTGGTGAATTTATCTTTGCTGTAATTACAGAAAAAATCAAAGAATTGCTGCATCTACTGTGTAAGTCCACCTTCACTCACTCATGCTCTTCAACAGCTGCTTTTCAGGCAAAATGTAAAGAATTGAAGCTGTCCCTCATGACATAAGTTTTAAATGAGTTACATAGCATAAGTGTGAGCTTTGACTTGATGTTCACCCAGAAGTTCGACAAAATGGATTACTTGCATCTTAGATTCCACAGGTAGAACTGGAGCTTGAGTACTCAGCAACATCTGCCTGGTGTACAGGCCTTCTGTTTTCCCTGGTAATGTTTTTGAGTAAGCAAATCCTAACCCAGTAACCTTGGAATGAACAATGAGCTTCAGTGTTGCTGCCCTGCAAATTTCACCCTGAAGCTGGAAGGGCTGCATATATATATGAGGCTGCAAAAGTGTTTCCATCCAAATAAATGAAGTACCAGCAAGATATTGTGACTTTGATCGAAGGAACTAGTGAAAGTCAATGTGAAGCAGACCACAATCTATGTTTTTATCATACATAAAATTTAGAGAGACTTCCTAAAGAGGAGCAATGGTTTGTAAACCTGAATAGCAATTAATTTTCAGCCTGGTTTCCCAGGGACATGAGGCTGATGATGGTGTTTTATTCTTGGCTGAAGTTGATTTAAGACTTCTCTGCTGCAGAAAAGTCTCTCCCTGCCAGCCACTCATTCCTTCCCACTTTGTGGTGCCAGCTGTAGCACTTGTACAGCTACAACTGGAGTAAGGAGCTCACTGGTCTGGCTGAAAACCAGTCCTCGTAAGTCTTGTTCACTGCACAACCACATGAGTTTTGAACCTGTGGCAGCAGAGTCATAGAATGGAAAATTGTAAAGAAGAGATGAAACCATTTCTTTTAGGGGATGTTCAGTTTACAGAAGATTGTGAAACCACATGTAACTTTCATACTTTCATGATCATGTTCTGTTTGTCAGGCTCCCAGGCAAGAACTGTTGAATTTATTGCCAATTCCATACAAACCTGATAGGTGCAAGAGGTTCTTAAAGTATTAAACCTCTATAAGTTCCATAGAAGTGTTTCATAGAGAAGAAAGATTAATTGTCTTGTTGGTGGAAGAGCTACAGTCTGTACTGTCAGTTCTGGTTAGTGCTTCAGCTGGTCAGCCAGCATATACTTGATGGCCAGCCAATATGCACATGCATAGCTCAGACCTCATCCACACATTTATCCACACAGTAGCAAGGCATAGGAGGCGCAATGATGATGTTCAGCTTTTATAGGTGGAACAGGGAAGGTCACAGAGCATGTGAAGAGGGTGGTGATTGTGTGAAGGGTCATGAATCATGAATCAATTGTGATCCAGCTCCTTGGCTTATGAAACAGCTTGATGATGTTTTTTATGAGCTTAGTGACTCAGGGAAACAAAAGAGGATCTTTAGAAGTATTTAAATTTCTGTTCTTTGTGATTTCTCTACATTTTACCTAGTATGAGCATTCTTTCACTTTTTTGTGTTTTTTTTTTTGTTTTGTTTTGCTTGCCTACAGCAGGGCTTTTTAAAAAAGCCTTTATTACACATGCGAAGTTTTGCTTGAAGTTTCAATTTATTTCCTTTAAATCACACAGTTTAACAAAAGGAATTTGGATCTTGAACTGGTGAAAAGCTCAGCAAAACTCAGTAGTCACACTGGTTTTGTCATTAATGCATGTATGCAAGAGTCCTGCTCCAAAAAAGGGTATTTGGACTGTGTACGCTAAACTTGAAAACGTCCTACCTTTAGTCAGTGATCATAAACTCCATAAGAACACATTCCTTTACAGTGTAATGTCATCTTCCAGTGTGACAAGGAGTCTGAATTCCAACAACTGGATTGGACTTGGATCAAAATTGGAACTGGGGAATCCTCTGACTTTGAAGTGACCACTTTTTACTGAAGGGATCTTAGACTTCTTAAGTCAAAGAATGCAATTAAATTCTGTTTGGACTATCAAACCCCTAATTCTAGGCCCTGCATTATTTTCAAACTACATTTCTTCTGCCCCAAGTCTTTTTATATTAACTAATGCAATTTCTGGTATTGGTTTTCTTAGAGCGTGGTCATGGTTGTTTTCAGTGAGGATAAAAACAGGGACGAACAGCTGAAATACTGGAAATACTGGCATTCTCGGCAGCACACAGCTAAACAGAGGGTCCTCGATATTGGTGAGTATAAGAGGATCTCCAGAGGTCTCAAGGAAGATTGCAGGATGTGGGAAGCTCTTGTACCTTACACTGGGATGTGGTAGGATATACTGGGTAATGGCTGCAAGGCTTGTACCACAGTTTTTCGCAATGGCTCATCCCTGCTACAACTAGGCTATGGGCTCCATGACAGCAGGATGCAGAAGGAATCATCTTCCAATAGTCACAAAGGAGAGCTGCCTCTTGCATGCATATTTAGCGGCGTTCCACCTTCTGCTGCTAGGAAGTCAGGGTCTGCACTTCTGCAGGAGTGGCAGTGTTTGTTTTCTTTATTTTTTCAAAGGCTGATATGCTCTTTGATCCAGTAAAGCAGCAGCCCACCTAACAGTTACATTAGTTAATCAGGTGTGTAAGTGCAGCCTGAGAGTGAAGATGCCATCAATATGGTGACCACAACGGAGCACACAGGACTCCTGCACCCTGGGTTTTGGGTCCTGTCGTTGTCAGAGAGAAGTGAGGGAGAAGCAAGCTCTTGTGTGCTATCCAGAGAGACCTGTTTACTGTACATCCCATCTAAAGTACTTACAAGGCGATTTCTGCGACGACCGCCCTATCCACATGTTTGGGAGATTTTAGCAAAGGAAGAACACGTTCCTGCTGTCAAGGAGCCTGAAGTTGAAATCTGTGGGAGTGTCTAGACATCAAGCGCTTCTCCCCTCCCACATGCAGTTTACACATGCAGACACCTACAGCAGATTCCAGTCAAAGGAGTCGGCAAGACCAAAGCAGACAAAGTCTATCTTGTTTTGACCGCCTGAGGGAACCAAACCATTGAATGGTGGGAATGAGAGGGGGAGAGAGGAGGAGGAGGGGAAAAAACCGGGGTTACTTGAAGAGAGGCTGTAAGACTTCAGGGTGATTGAACAGGGTGATCAGTCCCTAAGTGATCCTACTCATGCAGTGCCTTTCCACTTTGAAATACTGCAGCCTCCATTGAGGTTGACATTATTTGAAGTCGGACGTATTTGGTCAGAGCAGCTCTTCCTGAATCCCCTCTCTGTCTCGTCTCATCAGTATAGTTCTGTATGAACTGTTTTCCAACTTCTTTTCTTGTTTTCTTTTTTAACCTGTCCTTTGGGGTAGTTAAGGCAGTAAAACCTCCACCCCAGACCAGGTGACTCTTATGATGACATGGTAAAAGAGCAAGTATGCCCCGTCACAGCTATTTGTGAAGGCTGCCTGGTTTTGTGTGCTAGTCCCTACAAGCTTGTAGTGCTTATGCTCATACCTTTGAAAGTATGTGCTGAGGAGCTTGTTCCACTGCAGTGCCAACACCCTCTGACTCCACTGCACGTGTGGTGTACTGCCACATTTCAGTCCCTTAACAAGTCAGTTTATGACACATATTCTGTAAAATAGTGCTCTGCAACAGAAGTGATGTGCATGAACTGTATGTTTATCTGTGTTAAAGCAAATGTCTTTTCTTTCCACTGTTATGAGATGAGATTGGTCTGTGCTGACTTCTGAGGCGCTCTGGCGCACTGGTCTTTATTTGGACTGCAAACACGAGCAAAGCCTGGTGTAGTAAGAATTATTGATAGAGCAGTCCCTGGCAGATGTCAGAATTTTAAGAGTTCCCCACAGCGTTTTCAGAAGAAAATTCTTTGTGCTCACTAGTGTTTTCTTGAGAACAACTGAAATATGGCCTTGGCTCCTACCAAGTACAGTGTTTCTGAACCTCATTTCTCTTTCTCTGGGACCTGAGTCATTGTTGTGGTTTAACCCCAGCTGGCAACTCAGTACCATGCAGCTGCTTGTTCACTCCCCCTACTCCCTTCCACCCCTCTGCCCACCCAGTGAGATGTGGAGGAGGATCAGAAAAAAGGTAAAACCCATTGGTTGAGATAAGAACAGTTTAATAATTAAAGTACAATATAATACTACTAATAACAAGGGAGATAGCAGAGAGAGAGAGGGATAAAACCAAAAACCCAAGCAAACAAAAAGAAAACCCAAACCCAACACAACAAAACAGCAGTGATGCACAATACCATTGCTTACCACCTGCTGAAAAATACTCAGCCCAGCCTGAGTAGTGATGGCTCCCTTCAGGGTGACTTCCTCCAGTTTATATACTGGGCATGACACTCTGTGGTATGGAATGCCCCTTTGGCTAGTTTGGGTCAGGTGTCCTCTCTCTGCTCCCTCCCAGCTTCATGTGCCCCTCCTCACAGGCAGAGCATGAGAGAGTGAAAAGTCCTTAATCTGAGTAAGCATTACTTAGCAACAACTAAACATTGGTGTGTTATCAGCATTGTTCTCAGACAAAAGAGAGCACTGCACCAGCTGCTAGGGAGAAAATCAACTGTATCCCAGCCAAAACCAGGACAGTTGTGGATATTTGGCTTATTAAGGCAGAATGGCTCCCAACTACATTTCTCTTACAAGTCTCAAGCTGCATTTATCAAAATCCTCCTGTTTTATCACCAGATAATCTGAGCAACTTTATTTGAATTCGAAGTTCCACTTTGAGAAAAATAGGGTAGGAGTTGAACCAGATAACCTCCAGGGGTCCCTTCCAAGCTAAATCATTGTGTGGCTTTGTGGAGATTTCCCTTTACATTAAAAATTCCGATCCCTAAAGAGCTCCTTTAAAAGAATACTGAGTTAATGTCCAAGCCCTGTGTAGTTAACAGAGGGAATTACGTGTCTATGAGGGACATCAGTAAATGCCAGGATATGCCGTGGAGTAGCATTTAATCAGGAAGTAGGAGAAGCTTACTAGGAACAGGAGTATGTATTAGATTTGTCCCATCTTCAGGAGATGGTCTGGCAATCTGATAGTAGCCCCACTTCTCTCTTATTTTGGATTTCACTCTGATTATCAAATATATCATCGAATCATAGAATAGTTAGGGTTGGAAAGGACCTTAAGATCATGTGGTTCCAACCCCCCTGCCATGGGCAGGGACATCTCACACTAAACCATGTTACCCAAGGCTATGTCCAACTTGGCCTGGAACACCACCAGGGATGGAGCATTCACAGCTTCCCTGGGCAACACATTCCGGTGCCTCACCACCCTTACAGTAAAGAATTTCTTCCTCATATCCAATCTAAACTTCCCCTGTTTAAGTTTG
>JAOEHY010015677.1:15208-26714 GCA_025447955.1 Psilopsiagon aurifrons | reverse complement strand
CTTCCCTCCAGCATATCAACTGAACCACCCAGCTTGGTGTCATCAGCAAACTTGCTGAGGGCACACTCAATCCCACTTCCATGTCACTGACAAAGATGTTGAAAAGACCATTCCCAGCACCTATCACTGAGGGACACCACTCGTTACTGGTCTCCAGCTGGACATTGAGCCATCAAGCACAACTCTTTGCATGCGGCCATCCAGCCAGTTCTTTACCCACTGAGTGGTCCACCTATCGAATTTATGTCTCTTCAATTTAGAGGCAAGGATGTCGAGCGGGAAAATATGAAGGGTTTACCATGTATTATGGGTCTTCAGAACTGTCTGAATATCCATAAATCTGTGTAACGAGTTCCTTACATGTTTAGAATCATTAGTATTACTTTAACATAATGTTTTTGGCATATGTTTGACATCTGTCAATCCTTTACAATTGTTTATGAATGCACCTTTTGTCTAGAGCATGACTTGGTCCTTAGCAGGCAGAGAATCAGCTGAATTTGGGATGTTCTAGTTCTGGAGTCCAGCTGTTCAGTCCTCTGGTGAGGATGATGACTCTGCTTGTGCTGCCTTCTCTGGTGCCACAGGTCTGTTTGCCTTCTGCCCTGTAGTTATATTCTGGAGATCAGAGGAAACAGAGTGACTTGTTCTCTCACTCCAGATGTGCAGGGGTCACTGCTTGCATTTGTTTTGTGTCCTGGCTGCTGGTGTGCTGCCTGGGAGGAAGGATGGTTGAACAGATATATGCAGTACTGGTCTGAAGATGCATTGATATTAATAGTATAAGCATATACTTGCATGTAAGAAAGTCCTAGTACTTGTGGAATAAACCTGAGGATGGACTTGATGCTTGATAAGCAAGAAGGAAAGGTATTTTCCAGAATTTAGCCTAAGTGCTGCTATGGATTTTCCTGAAGGAGGAGGCACTTTCACTGTTTTTAGCTTAAAAAAAATCCCCCCCACTACAAACCCTTGATTTTCCACAGTGTCGTGCAGTGACACTGGATTACTGCTTTTATTTTTTCTTTTAAAATAATGTCAAATAAAGAATATAATATTGGATTGCAGCAAATATTGATTATTTTGAATCAGTACCATAATCTGACAAGTACTGGAACAGGTTCAAACATGGACGAAAAGAGTGGATGTGGAAGTTTTAGACTGGGTTATTTGCGCTCTAGAGTCTTGTCCATATTTGTTTTGCAGGATAGTTTGTATTATTTATGTGCACAATACAAAACCTACTACAATGCATGAAATGCATGCAAATTATTAGTGTTTAATGTTGTAATTTACTATAGTTTAATATGCAGTTTACCCAACAAAAAAGAAATCCTTCCTGTAGCACTGTTTTCTTGCATGCAGAAGAACCCCAGTTTTCTGGTAAATCGCAACAGCAGAAGAGGAAAAAATGTAGTCACATTAGCAACTTTCAGATATCCTTGGGTGTAAATGCTCTCTTAATCAAATGAGGATCCTTCTTTAAATAACTGTAAATTGAGGGGAATAGGATGCACTTCTTTTAAACAGCATGTCATATAGATGCTCTGTGAGATTTGTGTATGGCAATTAAGGAAGTTGGAGGTAAGTGTTGGGGGAAGGGAAGGGCTGGTGGGATGTGAGGTTCTGACAGCCTTTTACGAGAAGAAAACATGTGTCTGTACAAGACATGTTATTCATGTCTTTCCAAAGTGCACCTACACAGCACGCACATATGCAGCAGTCAGTTGCACAAGGCAGTCTCTGGTGAATCATAAATTTAAGGGGTGGGTGGATGTGTGCTCATGCATATTAAACTACTTATGTGTCTTCTAGTTCATCTTATTTGCATTCCCACACTGAATTAAGACAGTGAAGCCAATTACTTCAGTTAGAAAGGAGATGTGAGCTCATGATGGGAGTGAAAAGCCTGCTGCCCGCTCAAACTGTATTCACTTGCTGCCTCACCAAATATCTTGTGCTGTTCTTATGGTCAGAACAGTGAATTTGTACTGTATCCAAAGCAATGCCAGCATGCCTGTGTTTTGTGATGAGAGACAAGTATACTGATTGCACCTCTCAAGTGTTAAAAAATTCTCATTGTGGCAATGGTTTTGTTGTAAATGAATTTAAAATTGTTATTACTTAGAAATTATTTTTTTAGAGAGTGACAGTGTATTTTTAGAAGTGTAAAGGAAATGAATACTGAAACTGTTTGAGTTTAGAGAATTTATATATTTATAGAATACAAAAACATCCTCTTTCTATAGCTGATTACAAAGCTAAGAACCAGCGTGCTTCTGAAGCACACATTTGGGCAATATTAGATCAAGATTGCTGCATGACATAAGCTCAACCCTCTGGTACTGAGTCCAGTTACAGCCCTCAAGGATTCTCAGGAAATGTATATGTCCCAGAGAGAGCTGATGCAATTGTGTGAACAGTCTGGAAGTTCCTTTTATCAAGCAGATATTACTTCTTTGCAAACTGGGTCTTTCTCTTAACCTATCATCAAAAAGAAATAAGTGTGCTTGGCAAAGGGAGAGAAAAAGAGGGCTTGTTCCTCCTCATTTTAAAGACATGGCAGTTGTCTGTTTTATGTGGTATTCCACCCTTACTGTTTCGGGGGAAGGGTTGGGTCACCCTCGAAATTTGTCCTTCCTCCCTCTTGCTTTGCATTCCTTCTAAAATGTTGGCTCATTGATAGTATTAACAGCCCATTGGAAAGAAGTGTGAAGAGGCTGCAGAATTTGTAGTCAGACAATTTAAAACTGCCTTATGTCTGTTTGCTATTTCAGTATCATAGACATGTTAGGGAAAGGTGGGTTTTTTTTTTTGTTTTTTTTTTTTGGTCTGTTTTGTTTTATTTTTTAAAAATAGAAATCCAGCATTCACTGCATTAATTCCTGGGAGACTTGAAATGACTCAACAAGAAATGTGCACTACTGATCATTTCCTCCAGTGATAGCTCTTAGCCTTTCAGAAAGCTTCTTTAGCTTGTTTGTTTACATAAAGATTTAAACGTTTCGATAGCTTCTAGATAATTTTCCAGATTTGGCCATTCCTTAGCCAAGCTAATGCATGCACCCACTCATTCCCACTACAGTCACAGATTCCTTTTTAAGGGCAAGCAGTATTTTGCAAGAACACTAGCTGGTGATGTGTATGCATAAGACTCAAGCTGCAGTATATTACCTCTTTGCAATTAAGTTTATTAATAATTCAACACAAACAATACAGGTGGTAGTTTTGAAGCATTAGACAACCCAGCTGAAAAAGCAAAGATCTACTAAGCATTGTAAAAGAGAAAGTCCAAATCTTTTTTGTGAGTCTTTTGTTTGTTTGTTGTTTCTTACAGCTGATTACAAGGAGAGTTTTAATACCATTGGGAATATTGAAGAAATTGCATTCAATGCTGTGTCCTTTACCTGGGATGTCAATGAGGAGGCAAAGGTGAGGAAAAGCCATGCAGATGGCATCCTTATATAAGTACCATGCATCCTTACTCACTGATTCACTTCTCTCCCTTTTAACAAATAAGAAGAAGGGTGGGTGGAGGTGAGCGGGCTCAGCCTCTGCAAAGCCAGGCAAATTATGGTCTTCCACTGGCCCCAGGGATTCTGGCCATCTGTAAAAGGTAAGGGGGAGTGTAATGCTTGATGGGATGATATTGTGTTCACACCTGTGCCACTGACAAAGAGAGTTCTGAGGAAAGCCTGTGAGGCTCTTGTGATGCAGTTTCTTACTTGTGACCTCTTAATGATTTTTTTCCATTTAAAATATGCCCTGCCTAAGATTTTTTTTCCTTTTTGCAAAGTCAGTTTAGAACAAAAGGTGAATGTTTTCTTTCTCTTTCCTTTCTACACTATTAGCATCTCCAATAATCAATATTCTGTAAGCTGGACTATGCCTTCCCTTGTGCTGGTGCCATTACTTTTTATTTTGTACAGGCTGTCCTTGTAATTGGGAATGACTGTATTTTTGAGGACTGGTGCATTCTGTCTGTTAGTGTTTGAGTATCCTCAGTCATGGGGTTTTGCATTCAGGGATGTCACTCCTACAGTGGAATTATAAACCAGGGATTTATCAACCAAGGAGCACTTCAGCAAGTTTCTCATAGATAAGGTTATCCAAAGGGGTGGCAGAGTGTTTCAGCTGCATGGACTAGGGTAGGAGAAATGAGAAGCTGACAGTAATTATAAGTTGTCTCCTGGATATAGGATGTGTAAAATGTGTGGGGATAATGCAGGATTCCTGGGGATGTAGAAATAATAAACAACAAGCATTGTTGAGCTTAGCAAACTCCCAATACTGTTTTCATGTTGTATAGAAAATGCCTAGTGTTCAAGTAATGCTAAGGATCTTTTCAAATACAGAGACATATTCACGCATGATTCCTCACTGCATTTCTAACAGAGCATTTCAGAGGTTGCATTGCATTGTGCAAGCAAGTTCTCCTGCGAGAGATTGCATTGAGTGCAGTGGTAGCATTAACACTCACTGTCCTGACTTGCCGACTAAGGTGCTGAGGTCTCTACTAACAGGGATTTTCATCTCTGATGCCCATTTTAAAAGAATAGAGCACTAAAGAAAATACAATAGCTGAAAACCACCTAGCTCTTTCAAAAGCTGGCCTTGGTAAACAGAGTTGTACTTGTCCCAGTTGCTAATGGTGTTGTATTCACTCATGTAATGATTGCATTCTCACTTCTGAAGATATTCCCCCATTATGTGATTCCATTTCAAAATATAGTGGTATGTTGTCCTCTGCAGTCACAACAGATGAATGCTATGGGTGTGTGATCATTATGCAAGCAGATGCAGGTTTGGGATCTCTAATGCAACGGACTTTCCCAAGGGCTCTTACAGAAGCATTAAGGGCTAGGGCTACCTTGCCCCACTGGCACCATCTCCATTGACAGTGCTGCCAGTTCTTTAACACGTATGCATTTGCAGCTGCAAGCCAGGCTTAGCAAGACACCATTTTGATCTTGGAGCAAGACTTCCACTAATGTCAGGTGTTATGCTTGGCCATTTCTTTCTAAACTTGCACCATTCATGTTGCTCTTGCCTTCGGTGCCAGAACATTAAGAACACAAATCTTGCAATGATCACTGGAAATACAACAGAGTAAGATGTTAAAATAATGACTCTCTTACTGTTGCTGGATTAAAAAAGTGCCAAGAGTCAAATGTTAAGAAAGCCACATGTATTTCTGCAGGAAGTAGTCATTAAAATGCAAATTAGTTTATGCATATTTATTATGGGAATTAGCTATCAAATATCTGAACTTTTAGGAGTTTGAACTGCAAATGTATTGATAAAAGTAAGAGGATTCATAACATGCTTTGGTATTGGGCTATCAAACATTAATCAGGTTGTACCTGAAAGCTTATCACATGAATGAAAGTGTTTCCTTCCCCACACACGTGTATACATGTACCCACATGCTCGCTCCTGTTAGAGAGTCTAATACAACAACCAGTTGCACTGGGTCTGGGGATTCCCATAGGATGGCCCTGCAGTTGTTTGAAAGCTGTGGACTCGGAGGCACGTCACTGAAGGCTGTTTTTTCTCCAGCAATTACTTCATCCAAGAGAAATGAAGAATTTCAAGGCTTAATTACAGACTCTTTTCTTAAGCTTTTGGAACGATGATCTTTTAACTGGCTCCATTGTTTCTGCTCAGTGTTGTTTTCCCTTTTCAACCACAATTTCAAGATTAAAACTTAACCTCACAGGCACAAAGACCTTTCTCTTCCAAGTCAGACAAAAGCGTCACAGAGCAGTTCTTTCCAGGGCCTCTGAGATGTGATGTGATGTGATGAAGCGCTCTACTGGCCCGAGAAGAAAGAAAGAAAACAGACTGGTCATTGGAAGTGCACAGGGGAATGATCTTGAAAAATTAAACAGAAGAAGCAGAAATCATCTAACAGAAAATCACCAAACCAAAGGCCCCTGTCTCTCCTGGGACACTGAATCGTGCATCTAGGAAGACTTATCTGGAGCATCAGATTTCTCACTTTCCTATTCCCCCTGGAGGGCAGCTGATTTAAAGCCATACTTCTCCCACACACAAGCAGGGCAGTACTCTCCTCCTGGAAGCCCTTCAGGATGAGGGTATAACAGTGTGGGTGTGACAGCCAGAATCTGCCTGCTAGCAGTGAGCCTGCTAAGGGTTCGTAAGGCAGCATTGCACCTGGATCTTATGTGAAAGAAACAAACATTCAGGGCGTACAGGCAGAAGCCTCTCTTAACTAAGAAACGTGAAGGGTACTGGGGTGTTGGCTCCAGCTCTCTGTGCTTTGTCCCTTGTGTTCTGACTGTCGCCCAGCAGAACAATTCAATGGAAGAGGGAATCTTGTACAGCGCTGTTGAGCTGTCTAATAATCTCAGTGTTGTTTTCTGTGAACTAGGGGAACAGCACCAAAGTCAGAAACACCACTCCACTAATTTCTTTGGCTGCAACTGGTCGACAACAGATACAAGGGGACAAGCAGTCCCCGCGCCTTCTGGCAGAGCAGAGTTGGGCCTTGCATATCCTTATCTTTTTCTAGAACAACATCCTTTTTTGTTGAGGTCATTGTATACAGGTCACCATGAGGCTTGTGGTTCAGAGCAGGACACAGGGAAGTGATGGAAAAGATCTACAGCCATGTCCAACCCTTCCTTATGCTTCTTATGCACAGACAAACATACTGTGCAGTAAGGAAGCAGAGGTAGGAAGTGAAGTAGGTAGAGAAGGCTGCGTGGAGACCTTACAGCAGCCTTCCAGTATCGGAAGGGGGCTTATAAGGGTGCTGGGGAGGGACTCTTCATTAGAGACTGTAGTGATAGGACAAGGGGTAACAGATTCAAACTTAAACAGGGGAAGTTTAGATTGGATATGAGGAGGAAGTTCTTTACTGTGAAGGTGGTGAGGCACTGGAATGGGTTGCCCAGGGAAGTTGTGAATGCTCCATTCCTGGCAGTGTTCAAGGCCAGGTTGGACAGAGCCTTGGGTGACATGGTTTAGTGTGAGGTGTCCCTGCCCATGGCAGGGGGGTTGGAACTAGATGATCTTAAGGTCCTTTACAACCCTAACTATTCTATGATTCTATGAAGAACACTTTATGTACAGTCTATCTTTGTTTCACTCCCATTATTTACTTTACTTATAAATATGCAACATTTATGAGCAAGGTGATTTGTTGGCTTCCTTTGGTTTAACCTGAATGCTATGTCTGGTATTTTAAAAGGGCTCTTTGAAAATGGTGAGGAAACAAACAGCAGTTAACCAGGACTAGCTAACTTTTTAACCACCTTTTAGAAGTCTTTTCATGATATTCTAGAAGGTAGTTAGTTGCCTTCCTGATGCCCTACAGAGGATTTGTTACAACATCTGGCTGCTTGACAAAGTTCTAGAGGAGGCTTTTGAACAGAGAGATTAGTTTTGTTTTTGATAGTCATACATCTGCCTGCTTGCAGTCTTACTGCTGACAGAAATTAGTTTTCAAGAAAGATAATTAAGAACCAGAAATCTTCTGGTCAAAGGTGACTATCTTTGTCATAAATCAAACCAGCCCTTTGACATGCATCTTCTCTCTGATTAACACTTCAATAATATAAAATGATTACAATGATATTACTTCTGAAACAATATATTAATTGTATATTTTTATGGAAAGCACTTTTTAACCTTAAATTCAAAGTCATCTTAAAGCAAACAAAATTACTTTTCAGTGATATCAAGAAATTACTGATGTCTGCTAAGCACTACAACTTAGACATGCAGGGAACAGACATGTTGGTAGATATGTTATTCAGGCAGGTGCTGGCACACGCTTTTTAGTGCTTTCAGTAGTTGTGTGCTGTACATTTGTTGTGTATACTTGGGTGCAATCATGTCCTGCTATATTTAACTGATCTTTAATCCAAACTATGCTGAAGACTCTGGGAACCTTTCCAGTTATTTAATGAGTTTTGGCATAGCCCATACAATAATAAGTTGCTTTCAATGATTGAGTGAGTTTTGGGATTAGGTTTTTGGATATTGTGGGCCAAAGTGAGCTAAGATACCAGTGGGCACAATGCTAAAATCAAGCTTATAAAGCAACACTGTTTCTAGCAATGATTTGTATTGTGGCAACTCATAGTTCTTTAACATTGGTAGTGTTGCTAAGGACAGGTTTTGACTAGTATAAAAATTATTCTTAATTAATTTCCTTCTTAACTTGCATCAAATTTTGTATAATTAGGGAGGAAATTAACGTTTTCTCTACTCTCAAAATTTGAAGGTTGGAGGAAAAGATACTTCATTCTGGGGAGCTAGTACTAGATGTTATGTAGGATTAGACTTTGCAGCTGCTTTATTAAACCATGTTTGTGTGTGCAAGGGTGCATATATTATATAATGGCAGGCAATATATATGCACACATGATGTATCTATTAAGGAAGAGTTGGTTAACCTGTGGTAGCAAATAATGTTGAAATTTCAGTGTGTAAGTATGTATCTGAGATTCAAGGCAAATGGCATTTTTATGTAGTTGCCAGGGTGGGGTGTGGGTTGAGGAAGCTTCAAAAGAGTAGTGTAAACATTTGCTGGAGACATTTGTACTGAAATAAAACAAAGGTCTTACCTTTGTATGGGATTTATAAGGTAACGGCTGGCAGGAGAAACTATAAAACCACACTTCTTGTGTGTATGAGGGGAATGATGGGATTGATCTTAGTCATTTGAGAGACAAGTCATTTAATGCTTTGTTGTTACAGTCTGGAGGGATGAACCATTTTTAAGTAGGATTTTGCAAACACGCATCACCCATGCATAGATTCTATGTATTGCCATAGAATCAATGCAATTTCCGGTAGTCAGTAGAGAAATTGCTTTAAGTCTCTGGTTTTGTGCTGTAACACACTTTTCCCTCCCTTCTGCTCTTGGCTCTTCCTGAGACGATGGGAGCCAGAAATGTAAATATGTAAATAGTAATAAACGGCTTATATTAGAGGTTTTGTAACAATAGACCTGTAAAGTGCATAAGCTGAGAGACCACAGCAGGAGTCATGTTGGCTGGATTAAATGATAAAAGGGGAAATGCATTTCTGAGTCTTGCTTTCTCTTAAGACATGTTACTGTGTTTGTGTCTTGTACATCATTAATTATGCTGCAGTATTTAACAAACAGTCAGTAATTCACATAATAACAGCTACACTTTGGAGGAGTGCCTTCCCCGAAAGAGACAGTGCTTTTTCTAGACAGGCTCTAAACCAAACAGAAGAGTTGTCATTATCTTAGGCCACTTTTGAAACTTTCTCAGGCACCAGATGTTTCTCCAAATGATTTTTTCATTGCCAATGGCATGCCTGAGCTGGAGACTAGATGGGTGGAACTCTGTCATTAATTGCTCTAATCTAAGATATGCTGACATTAAATAAAAAGAGACATCACTGTAACTACAACCCAAATGTATTCCTGATAGCAAAACATTGCTAAAATCCAGTTTGCACAGGAAAAATAAAGTTTGTAAATTAATTCAGGTACAGCTATAGTCACATTCATTAAAATAGTTCTAAGTCAAGTGTAGGCAGGGCCCTTGGTAAAAAAAAAGCAGTGATTTCTATTCCTGCTACTGTTGTTTCTACTTAACTCTGCATTTTCTAATTGTGTAACTCTACTATGCAAGAGACCAGAGCAAGGAGGATCTTAATCCTGGATTTCTTCCAGGAGAGGTAGAGAGGGACTTCGTCTTTTCCATGGCTGCCAGTGGGGTTGTTTTGTTCATTGTTGCATTGAGTACCTGCATTAAGGACAGAAGCTGCAAAGGGCAAAGCAGGCTGTGCTTGGACATGTGGGTTAAAATCATCCCTGCTTAGAGCAGGTGGCATGTCTTGGTTACTGCTTTGGGGAGGTGAAGGTTTCTGGTCTGAATAGGGGACTGTTCAGATGGTTCTGCAGGTCCTGTTCACCACAGGAGGCTGCTGCACCATGTTGTTAAAACCGGTGCAAATCTTCAGTCATTCAAAATATAAAAACAACCCAAACAAAACCTAAAATAAACTTGAGTAACAGAACTTACACCCTCGTGCCCTTCCCTCTGCACACCTCCTGCATTTTCCAAATCCAAAGTCAGTGTTGTGCTTTACAGGAAAGCTAACAAAAGATCGTGTGGAGACAGAAATTTTTCTCCAAAATAAAAGATCTGTGTTAATTCAAATCCATCCGTCTATCTGAGAGGTGCAGATGATACGAGAGGAAGTATAGTGCACTTCATGCGCATGAACCTAAGTCACTGCTCCTCAGGGAGGTCCTGATGTATTGCAGTGTCAGGACAAGGATATTGAATCTTACAGCATCAATCTATTATTCATGCTGAATAATCTGTTATTACTGTATGGAGGTTCTGGAAACGACAGTCTGTCTTCCCCAGCCTCTCCTACTCTGCTCTGTGTTTCTGGAGGCAGCAGAAGAGATGACACACCGTGTATGTAGTTGATTAAGGTGAGACAAGATCTTTTTACTTCTCTGCTGAGTGTGCAGCAAAGGTAGTCAATGCACAAACTGCTGGTTAGGTGCAAAGCCTGCACATCCCCTCTCACATTTTAATATACAGTTTGAACCCCCCCTGTGCACAAGTATGGGCTAAAATATTTGCTAAAATACTTTTGCTAAAGTATGGGCTAAAATATTTATTAGATTCTGTTTAATGTCAAACCTCATTCCACTGCTGTGTGTTCAGACACAGTTTAAAGCATTGCTGACACTGTAAAGGAGTCTGAAGGCTAATGAAAATTCAGGCCATCATATTTCAAAGGCATATGCACCCGTATCCATGCTTACCTTTGGAGCTGGAGACCGAGTTGTAATATGAAACAGAAATAACACTATCAGCTTCAAAATCAGAGTTTCACCTAGGGCCCTTCCCCCCCTCCCTCCTTTCCCAGCAGTTAAAGTTCAACTATTTCATTTGTAAATGCAGCTCTGTGATACAATCAGAAGCAGAAATGCAGAGGGGCCATTAGCTCAGTCAGGCAAACAAGCTGCTCTGGCTCCATCATAAAAAAGCCCTGACTGTAATGTTAACTTCTGCCATTAGGATAAAGTATTCCCTCACCCCGGCCTCTCCCAGCCCTACTGGAGTCCTTTATTTTCGGCTGCCTTTCTCTTAGGGATGTTGCATTCTGGTCACTCAAACTGTTGGTTTGGTTTTGTTTTGTTTCGCTTTCCCTGCTTGTGGATGGGGAGAGGTTCCTTCATGCTCACCCTTCTCGAATCCTCCCAGAGCCCAGGCGCCTGTTAGATTCCCCTTTGCCCAACAAGATGTGCATCAGGTCTGTTTGAGAGATCTGTTTGAGATCCCTTTCTTCCCGAATGTGCACATTCTGCTGGAGCAAGTTTTCACATCATCCTGGTTCAGGCAATACATACTGGTGGTTTTCTCTGTCCTTTTCCTTAATTCACAGTTTCAGTGGGGTTTTCTTTCTTTCTTTCTTTCTTTCTTTCTTTCTTTCTTTCTTTCTTTCTTTCTTTCTTTCTTTCTTTCTTTCTTTC
>JAOEHY010015677.1:0-15108 GCA_025447955.1 Psilopsiagon aurifrons | reverse complement strand
TCTTTCTTTTTCTTTCTTTTTTCTAAATTGAAAGTGAAAACTAGATTTGGGTCAATACGTAATTGGCCCAAATTACTGCGTACTGCATATATTCCTCACTGGAAGAGCAGCTGCATTTTTAATCTAGTTTCGTCTCTCAAATTTCATGCACACTATCCTGATTGAAAGGTATATGTCAGTTCACAATGCTTACTTTGCATCAGAATAGCCCTTGGGAGACTTGGTGGTGGGAGGCCCTTGTCCCAGGACCTGTACTAACACATGGCAGATGACACAAAGCTTATCCCATAGTAAAATGGAGATTAGAGGGGAGGAGCAGATTAATGGCTCTCTACACACAAGTTGGTGTAAAAGGAAAGCATGGGGTGGATTTTGGAGCAAAAGCAGGCAGCATGGTTGCCAGGAGTAGAGGGCAGTGTCAAGTTGTGTTGCTGCTACATGGTAAAAAAACTTTTGAGAAGAGGTAGGGAGTAGTTTTATAAATGTTTGAGAAACTCCTTCCCAGTTGGAAAGACTGTGAGATGCATTTCTGAAATTGAAGACAGACAGAGTGAAGGACCCTTAAGTAAAGATCAGGAGTATCTTTTGATGGGATAGAGGAAGTGGTACTGCTGTTGAGAGGGTGGAGAGAATTTGTAAAGTAATAAAAAAAGGTTAGGACTTGTTTTTACCACACTGAATTTGAATTGTGAGCTGTCGTAAGAGCAAACCAGACCAAAGGACAAGTGGAAGGGATGACACAAGATGATCTTGCTATTTCTATATTAGCAAATAGTGCAAACATACAGATCACACCTGTAGAGCGAAACAAGCCAGGGCTAAAGACCTGACATTCACGTGAGGCACATTTTAGGCATTTTTATTTCAGATTATCTTTAGTCAGTTCCCAAAGACTGAGCAACCACTAGCAGCTGGAGCATGTAAGGTGTACTCCTAGGACACATCTTCTGGTGTGGCTCTTCCATAAAGAATCCAGCTCATGCACTCTGAGCTCTCAGGTGTGAATCAAAGCGTGGTAAGTTGGGACAATCAAATGATTCACCTCAAATGTGAGCTCCTGATCCAAACTAAAGCACTGACTCATGCCTTTGGAGTTTCTCCTTCCTATTGTGGTAGCATCTTTGCTGGACTTGGGACAGAAGCGCAGAATAAATGTGTAAATTGCCAGAGTTGGGTCATAGACGGGGCTATCTCCTTTTATTTTCCCATTTGTTGTCTTGTGTTTCCTGAAGTTTAATGGTTGTTTGCATCACATGTTAAAACTATTCTCTCTGGCACACAGATTTTCATCACAGTGAATTGCTTGAGCACAGACTTCTCCTCTCAAAAAGGAGTAAAGGGACTTCCTTTGATGATTCAGATCGATACGTACAGCTACAACAACCGCAGCAATAAACCCATCCACAGAGCCTACTGCCAGATCAAGGTTTTTTGTGACAAGGTACGTGGAAAGCACAGTTGCCACTGATGGAGGAAGAACCTTGTTACACAATTTATTATTGCGGTATTTTAGACCTAATTAAATGTCTTTCTTTCCCTAAAGAATTGTGTTTCATGGTAGAATTTGGACCATAAATCTAACAGATTATCATGTAATTATTTTACTGCTTTTTTAGTTTTATTTTTTGGCTCTGATTCCTCACCTCATAAGAACAGTTGGACTGTTTAAGGACAGGACGCTACAGGTCATGATATAGGAATATAAGAAAAGTAAGAAAGCACAAATGTAAAGATCCCTACTTGGTAGGTCAGCGCTGATCATATACTTGCACAAGTGTCAATCTGATGTTACCCCTTCTGTCTCCAATAGCCAAAATAAGTAAATGTGACAGAGAGGCTTCTGACAGAGAAATGTACCTTCCAGTCAAGGCCTGCTAAGCTCTCTTTTATGATACAGTGGAAAACTGATGCATTATCTGATGCAACTGTTTGAAGTTTTTTTTCCCCACTTGATTACAAGCCATTATTTTGGAAGCTTCAATGAGACTTTTATATTGCTAGGATTTTCTTATTAAAAGTAAACTACAAACTATATTTGCAGTTCCCATTTTGTAGTTCAGTAATTATATATTTTTTTGTTTTGTACTCCCTATTGCAAAATTTTCTTCCTTTACAGTACATTTCCCTACTCCTGTGTAAGGTTTTTCAGCTCCAAAACATAGATCATGCCTTAATGAGTCTGACTACTTAATGAGGACTCTCATGGTCAGCTGTATCTATCACCAAGCAGAAACAGTTGCTCACAAATGTTATGTCAGGGATGATTCTTAGAAGTGAGTGTGGCCACATTTCAGCTGCGTTTAACAACTGCCAGCCGACGACTTTAGCCCTGCTGGGAAAGGTCTTCCAGTGGGGAGCTGCTGCCTAGATTGTAGTCAAGGTTCAGAGATTCAGGAGCCTACATCTATTTAAGTGCCTTGGAAATTTATCCAAATTAGTCTTGCCATCTTACAGACAGGAATAGAAAGGCAAAAGGCCATGCCCCAGGCAATATGTAGCATTAACTTTTTAATGGAAAGGGTAAGAGTTCAGCTGTTCCAGCTCTTTCTGTTGCTGCTCCTTTCCCTTTCAGAGTTCATTCCCTTGTTGCTGTCTTGACAAGGGGATCTTGAGGACTAATCAGTCAGTTGTGTTAGTGGAGCAAAAACTTTGAAAGTAATGAATGTAAATGTATGCACTGAGGTCTTCTTGCAGCTAAAATGTTATGCTTTCAATTCTAACTTTGAATGTCAAATATTTGGAGATTTGAAGCTACAGCTGGATGTTAAAAGCTCAGTAAATATCAAAGTAACAAATCATTTTCATCTACCTGTTTTTGCAAAGCAATTAGGGAAATCTGAATTATTTAAAAAAGGAAGGAAATTCAGAGCATAAACTCATCAAGGGTGACCTGTAGACACAACTGGTGGAGATTTTCAATAATACATGTTCATTGCATCTATTTGCTTAATTGGTACTTCAGATATCCAGCAGGAAATGAATGTTGAGTCTTTTAATCAACACTGTCTCAAAGTAGAAGGAAAAAGATCACAGGGGTAGTTAAAACGTTATCCATATCTAAACTATATTGAGAATGGGAACTGGAGAGCTCAAGGGTGTCGATAATGGGATATGTATCTGTCTAATATAAATGTGTACATGCACGCAGAGCTTTTTAACTTAATGCAGGCCTGAAAATGAGTTGAATGAAGGAAAATTATCAAGGTCAATTCGCTTGACAATTAGTGCTAATTGGCACTGGGAAGGAGACTGAGGCATTCTTCTCCCCTTTCATGCTGCTGTATCTTTACCAACACCGTTTGTCTCTGTGCTTTTGTAAGTAAATAAATGGTTGGACAATTTTCACTTGCTGGTGGCACTGGGAGACTTGGTCGCTCTCAGGGGAAGGTAGCTCATTGGGTGGGCACCCTCATCTTCCCAAGGTGCCAAAATAAAACCCTGGCACTGGGGAAGGTGCTGCTAAACTCGCCCTCTAGTGAAAGCGACAGGGTTTGCTGCCTGTTTGGGAAGGGCCGTGAAGCCGGCAGCTATTGCTCAGCATTTTCTCATGATCAATTAAATAAATATTATAGGGCCTTTAAAAAAATACCTAACCAACCAACCAACCAAAAAGCCCCCCCAAAAAACCCAACAAACAGCGTATTTTTTTATACATTTAAAAAGTGTGATTTCCACAATTATAACCCAGTCTGACAACCCTGAAGAGAAGATGGTGAGAAAAGTGCCGGATTTATTACAATCATCTGGATCAGAGGAAGTGAGCAGTAAATTCCTCCCACCTAAGTACTGAAATGTATCTTAGTTTGAAATGTGGAAGAAAAAAATGTTTCTGTGCCTGACAGTGTTCTTACAAATGGTGTTTCTGCAGCGACGGTGCCTCTTTAGGAGCACTATGCACATTTGTATGTTAACTTAGATAAATCACAGGCAGAGGTGTCCAGTTTTTAAGAAACAGTTGCTGATAAATCAATGTCTTCTAGCTGAAATGCAGTGTATCTGTTGTGTAAAGAGTATCCCTGAAGAAATAAAACCACATTTAGCTAAATGGTGCATACATATATATAAGGTATTAGTATTTACTCAGGCAGTTGCTTATATTTAGTGTTCATTTACATGTGAATTAGAGAGTAGCACCACCTCAGATCTAGTGTGTGCTTTGTGACATAAATGCATGAGGTAAAGGCTTCAAAGGTTGTAATCGTGTGCTTGCTCGCTATGTATTCTCCAATCTTTTGTCTGCATTATTTTCCAGTAGGCAATCTTCAAAGCAACTGGTACAGTGCACATCTTGTTTGTCAGTGCTAATTCTCTCTGCCCTTGCAGTCTTTTTATCATGTGCAGATCACTGATGCTGCATATGATAAAAGAATACAATTTTTATTCCTTAAGTAGGTTGTCAGGGAAACTTCCTACCAGGCTTATTTATATTTATATATTGCAAGATGCTTTAGTCACCATGTATGAAGGAACTGGGGATTCATTTTGATTTTTCTATATGCTATCAACTTTGCTGAAAAGAACCAGAAGCATTTGGCTTGGCAAATACAACATTGTTCCAAAATCAAATAAATGAATCCTGTTTTCTTTATACAGTTCCTGCCATCTTGTCTTCAGTATGGATTGTCACAGAGAAAATGGATTATCATAGCATATTGAGCAAGTCTAATTGCCTATTAATCTTCTGCTTTAGTGAGAAGGCTGAAGTCTATGTGCCTGTCCTACTAGATGTGGAATGCTGTGGCCTTGAACTAGGATCAAGTGTACACAAGAGTTTCATCATGGTGGAGGGAGTGGTAAAGGCTTTGGTAGGCTGGAGCTACAATGCAAGACATAAGCTTAAGTGAGTCTAAAGCTTGAAGGACTTGGAAAAAAAGTGTTTAGAATCAGCTGAAATTCATAGGCTGTGTTTTGCTGGTGGCCTGTAGCAGAAACACTTGTTGCATTTAGGCTAGGCCCATGCATCAGTGAAGAAAATCAGAAATTCATTCAGTTTGGTCTGAGCCTAATTTATAGTTCCCTATGAGCAGGTTATTTCTTCTGTCCTGAAGATATGCAAATTCTGATTTATTAGATATGTGTCAGATAGCTCAGCTGTGAAAACTCCAGCAGAAGTGCTCTGGTATGCAAAAAACTTATTATGGTCTATTGTCTCAGCACCTACAGCAATGATGTACATTGTGTATAGTTGGCTGGCCCCTGCAGTGTGCCATGTGGAATGCTCCTAGCTCAGAAGGGCTGGTAGGTAGTTTTGTGTGTACTGCAGTTGCTGCATTTGTAAAGTGACTGTGGCATAGATAAGCACTGGTGGGTGGGAATGGCTGCCCTGCTTGGAGAAAGCCTGCACCCCAGGGGAATTGAGGGTGTCTTGCCTTGGATGAATGAAGACAAATGTGTGAAGCTTTACCAAGGTCATAGTTACAGAGTATGTTGATCTCAATGACTGCGAGCTACACTGATGTGCGCAAAACCAATCAGTAAAACATATACTCTTTATTGTCTATAAAAGGCTGAGTCTTTGCTGCCATGCACAAAATAACTTTCACACTTCATGCTGCTGCCTGAGAGCAGCAGCATGGCAGCACTGAAGTAGGGCTGTGGTCACCCGGCAGGGCTGCTGTGCAGCACTGGGCTTTCAAGGATGTGCCTTCTGCAGGACAGAGGCTGTGAAGCTTATTTTTACTCCTTTCTGCTAAAGAACAAGTGGCCTTTAAAGATTCAAATAGAATCATAGAACTGTTAGGGTTGGAAAGGACCTTAAGATCACCTAGTTCTAACCTCCTGCCATGGGCAGGACATCTTCCACTGGACCAGGTTCCCAAAGCCCCATTCAACTTGTCCTTGAACACTGCTAGGGATGGGGCAGCCACAGCTTCCTTGGGCAGCCTGTTCCAGTGCCTCACCACACTCACAGTAAAGAACTTATTCCACATTATCTAACCTGAATCTCCTCTATTTAAATTAGAACCCATCACCCCTTGTCCTATGGCTGCAATCCCTAATGAGGAGTCCCTCTCTGGCATCCTTTTAGGCCCCCTAAATAGATATTGGAAGGCTGCTGTGAGGTCTCCACACAGCCTTCTCTTCTCCAAGCTGAACAACCCCAACTTTCTTAGCTTATCTTCGTATGGGAGGTGCTCTAGAATCAGTTTTGATAGGGGCCCATCTCTGACTCCCACAAGTTCTGTGGCTGAGGTTAGTGACAGCTGGATTGGATCCTGGGCCTGGGCAATGTGTCTGTTAGACACCTTCATGTTTGTTAAAGAGCTGTTTCTTTCTCAACCTCTTTCAACCTTTATAAATCTATTGATAGATCACAGCCAGGAGTACACCTTTCCTTGCATTCTTTTCGTGCTTTGTTCAATGGCTCATGTGTGAATTTTGCCATCTTGAGTGGATATTTTTTGCTTTCCTTACCTCTCTCCCTCCTTTCTTTTAAAGAAACTTCTAATTTTATTTGGAAAAAAATCTTTAATTTTGCGTGCTGACTGTCTGGGAGCATATGGATCTTTAATACCCTTCACAACATGATGATTCGTATTTTTAAAGTAAATTAGGAGAACGTCAAAGGAGGTGTTGCTGCTTTTTATGTCAATAACAAGTTTTATTTTCTAACCTTGTTGAGGGTGTATTTATGTAACAGAAGCCTGCAACTTCCCAGGAGATCCTGGACCCTAATAGAGCAGTGCTACATTGCTTTCCAGTTTCTGGAGGGCTTCTCCCTGTTTGAAATGCCTGTATTTTTATGTAGGAGCCTTTGTGCTGTTGGCAAGCTGTTGATGTAGCCTTCTTGGCATTTGCAAATCTGAAAGGCCCCTACAAAGCTGGCCACAATGGAGCTGTGCCACCCCCAGATGACGTGGGTGGAGGAGAGTTTGGGAAAAAGCTTAGTACAGACATGATCCAAGATGATCGAGATCCTTGCAGGTGGTTTATGTCAGTACATAGGCAAAGTATTTGGTCTGAGTGTTCTGTCCATTGCAGGGGCGCTGGGCTCAGGATGTCCTATGCACGGGATGTGGTGGCAACAGCCCCATACAGACTGCACACTGCCTGAGCCATCCATCCCATCTCATCCAAGCCAGCATGTGGATATGTTCGCCTTGCTGTTTCCAGTCCTGGGGGGATGCTGAATGCTGGCAGTCTGAGTTTTGGGCATCAGTGATCCGTCCAAAGCTATCATATTCCCAACCATCCAGACAGATTTATCTGTAATGAGATGACCAGTCTCTATTTCAGCATTTCTGATGTGTGTGTAGCTGTAGTTCGAGGCATAGCAGGGTATGACGTTCACAGTGGTTCCTCTTTGGATAATATCTTTGGATTGTCTTTTTTGCATCAGGGAGCAGAAAGGAAAATCAGAGATGAAGAAAGGAAGCAGAACAGGAAGAAAGGCAAAGGCCAGGCATCTCAAGCCTCATGTAATAATTGTGAGTAAAGTAAGATGGGACTTTCTGGTTTTGGGCTAAGTCATACTTAACATGCCTCGCATAACCATGCTGCTCTGTGATCCTCCTAGCAGCGGAAGGGAAGTTGAGTGCACTCCCTCTGCAAAAAAAGAGTGATATCACCTTCTTCAAAACAATGGCTGACCTGGATTCCCAGCCAGTTCTCTTCATACCAGATGTTCACTTTGGAAACCTACAAAGAAGTGGACAGGTAGGAAATGATAATGAGAGGAGCCGGTGCCCACCTGCTGTCTGGCTCTTGTGCTCTGAGGCAGGGTTTAGGAAAATAAATCACTGTTCCCAGGGACCCCTTGTTTGAGCTCTTGTTTTGGTAAATGTAGCTCCTGGTGAGTCACTTAAAAAGACCTTACAAGAGACAAGTGCCTTTCCAAGTTCTGGGTGCGAAAAAGGACTTTATGCTCGTTAACAACCAACTGGTTTGTGTTTGTTACGGTTTTGACGTTCTTTTGCTAAGAAGAAAGAACGAAAGAGTCAGAAATTTTGAAATAGGAGGTTGTGTCTTAAAGAGAGTGTGCTATTTGGCTTGATGAGATGAAGTGCCACCTTGTGGTAGCAGTGATCCTCCTCGCTGCCATTACTGGAAACAAAGGCCAAGCTCTTGCGTGCTGCAAGGGAGGTCCAGAGTAGGCTCACTAAACACCACTGCCCATTTTGCATCAGCATCACCTGGAGATCTGGGAATTTCTTGGAAGAAAATATTTTCACTCTACAAAGTAAAAGTCTGTCATGCTAATGTTAATACTCAGTATTGGCAGTCATTATCACCAGTAAACGTGAAGAAGTCTTGGCTGACTTGACTCTTTTTAAGGCATGCTTTATTACTTGCTGGAAAATTGCAAACCTGAATTGGAGGGTCAATTCTGACAGGTTTTTGAATATGAACCTGTTATTTGTTGACATCTTGGAGAGCAGAATGAGACCTGTGTTGCCTGTGTTTATAAAGAAAAATGAGGAAATTTTATGTGTCTTGCTGCCAAACGTTAAAATAATTAAGTTTAAATGACACTGAGTGTTGGAATTGTCATTTATTTTAAAGCAGTGAGATTTGTGGTAGAGCAAAGCACAGGGGGTGCAGACACTGCAGTCACAGCTGTCACTGACTGACTCTCCGAAATTGGAAAGACACCCACTCACATACATGTCAGTGCTGGTACCTTCTGTCCTCATGGCTTTCAAACCAGAATGTGGATTTGTCTCAAAATAGGAGAAGGTGGAAGCATTCCTTGTTAGATATAAGCCTGTAAATAATTTTCTAAACTAACTGGAAGATGCCCTTGTTTGCTAGCTCTTGGGTAATGTTCAACCCTGTCTCTTTTGCTGCTGTAGAAGTTAAAGTTTTGGCATTCTTGCAATCCTGAACTTGTCAATTTATTTCTGTGTTACTTAACATAAGAATGATTTATTATGATAACAGTTTACTACTTTTGAATGTTCTATTATGAAAGTGTAGCCACTTTCAGGTCCTGATCACAGAGTGAGTTACAGACCTCAGCTTTGCACACACACAGCTCTGATCTATCTTCATTGTACAGGCTCAGAAGTGAAGAGCTGTGCGTGCTCTTGAATGTTGCCAGCACAAGTGCTGGAACCTGCCTGAGATTCCTTGCTCGGCCCCAGCAGAACACAGGGTTCCGGTGCCCTGTGTTGGCCCATGCTTGCACAGTAACTCAGCCGCTGGAATGCTGGTGCAATTGTTAGCGCAGACCCTCAGCGCAGGCACATTGTGAGGAACTTGGCTGTTTGTTCTGTAAACCTTTTGACAACAGAGTGTGATTTTTTGCCTCCACTGCTTTAGCTGTGTTGCTGCTGTTGTCAGTTTGGTCTCAATGACTGTGAGCTATACTAATTTGCACAAAACAATGGTCTGGACTTGAGTTTCTGCCCGCAGCGCAGTTCTGGTACAGTTCAGCTGGACCATTAGTGATTGTATTTCAATTAGGGCTGTAGTTTAATATGTTAGTCTTTATAGTTTAATTAGATTTTGAGACAATATTAAATACATTCAAAAAGCTTGTGAATGTTGTGGCTATAATTGTATTAGGGGTAATTCAGGTGAGCTGTAATCTAATTTAGAGGATCATAAAATAGCTGGAAAATTATATAAACCAGGGAGAGGGCAATGTCTGTCAAAATGCTTCAGTGTATTTTCACTAGATGATATTCAACAGCAGTGTTTTTAAGCCACGCTTTTTCCAGATCACATTTAGAGCTAGATATGTTTGTATTTTATAGAAGGAAAAGGATTTTTAACAGATAAAAACCTGCAAACCACTTGTTATCTCTTCTCCCTTTTGAAGTCATTCTAAGAAACAGGTGTCTGAGTTTTGGAAATAACTATTTGTTTTTCTATTTCCCCACCCTTCTAGGTTTACTATAATACAGATGATGAGAGAGAAGGGTAAGACATTTATTGATTCACAAACTTTGCAGTTACCAGTTCAAGCTCATAGAAAGCAGACACAAAACACGAAATCAGATAAAACTGATCCCCTTTCTCCCCCTTCCCTCATGCTTCCCAAGAGCTAACGGTAGGTGAATAATATGGAGAACTGGTAGAGGGAGGTTTATTTTGTTATAGTTACTTTCTTTTCCTTCAGGTGGGTTGTCTGCTTTTTATCTGTTTTTTATCACATTTCCAAGTAAAACATTTTAAAGAACCCTAAGGCTCAATACAGGGACAGGACAATTTATTTGATAATAAAATACTTACATATATAAATGAAGCATTGAATTTCTGAAAGCATTCCTGAAAGCTGTTTAGCAGTGCACATGTGCACATGTGTGTATGTATGCAACAAGCAGGAACTGCAGAGAGAATACCCAAGTGTTCCAGAAAAGAAAGGTGGAAAGAGAAGATCCTGTGAAGGAAGATGGTTGGAAATGAGAGCATCCATATTTGGCTTTGGAGGGACTGGAAGAATTGCATGTTGTCCCTGAAATAGTTATGAAATAAAGGCTTTAACATGTATGGCTGAAGTTCAGCCAGTGTTAACTGTAATGTGTGCAAGGTTGAATCCTGAGTGAGCACCCTCAAATCTGAGAACTTGGAGTAACAGCTGGACTCATGTAAGCCCACAAGTGTCCTGTGGCAGGGATTGGGCAGGCACCTGCAGCTAACATTGACTTGAAAACATGAGACCTTTTTTTTTCTTTTATGAAGCAAATGTTTTTCATAAAGCTCACAGTGGAATTGGAGAAACAAAGGGTTTGAACTAAGCACATTGGTTCAGTTCTGTCCTCCAAGACTAAAAGGAGGCACTGAGTTCTTCCAGAGTTACGCGGAGGGGAGGGGGCAGCTGTAGTGCTTTCAGCCTTCAGCGTCCTCGATACCAGGAATATTGCTGATGTTACCTGAGGCTGTCTCCTTGACCCCAAAGAGGAAGTGAATCAATATGTAAATGTGGGTTCAGCTCCTTGGCTGTTTCTTCCCCCCTCCCCCTCAATATTTAAACAGTTGAGGGCCTTTGGGTTTTTCAAAATAGTTTGTAGTGTTGGAATGCATTTCTCTGTCACCTGTCCCAGCCAATCAATTTGAGCAATTTGAGAGGGCTGGAGGTTCAGTTCAGCATCAAAAGCTAAATCCTTGCAGTCTCTGGTCTGGTGCTACTTGAGTAGCTAGTGGGGCTTTTGCCAGAGTACAAAGTGAGTCATGACTACTGCTATTGTGAGTGGGTCTCCGCTTCTGCTGAGAGCACAGTTTTACTGACATAGTCCCTGTTGTATGTTTTCTAGTAGCAGTGTCCTGGTCAAAAGGATGTTCCGGCCTGTGGAGGAGGAGTTTGGTCCATCACCTTTGAAACAAATGAAAGAAGAAGGCCTGAAAAGAGGTAATAATTCTTAACAGTTAGAAATAATGCTGTGGTACTCATGACTTCAAAGCTGGGAAGGGCAGGTGTGGCTCAGACCAAGTCAAATGCAGGGTAGATGGGAGAAGAGATCATTACACCTGACAGTATAAAAGGAGACATTTAAACAAGCCCTAGAAATGACTTCGAAGCAGAGAACAAATTAAAAAGGACTGCGCTATCTCAAGAAAGGATCAAATATAAAAAACCTAGAAAGCTTCTTGATCGTTGGCCAAGCTACATAGTTCATAAATGTTCCAGTAGCAAATCTGTGGTTGTCTATTTTTAACTTCTGCTCATCTTTCCTGTTCTGGATGGGATCACAAGCAAATATGCAGGATGCACTGGGTCAAATACAGAGACCTAACACAGGCAAGCTCCTGCTGACTGCAGACTTGAATTAGCCTAATAAGACCTGAGAAATTTCCTACCCAATTAGAAATATGAGTCATGGAGAGACATCTTCCAGCAGACCTAACTGAATTGTTCAAGAGGTTGCTTCCCTTAACTGTTTTTACTGTCCTGAGTGAATATTATAATTATGTTTCGTATGCTATACCAATTCCTGTTTTCCAGTCTGCTACAAGGAAGCTTAAGTTGAGTAAGTAACAATGAAGCAATGGTTTAGGTATTGCTGTTAAACTTTGGCTGAAGATAAGGATGAGCAGATGGTGATTTTGTCCACAAAATCTGCTTTGTGTATGGTCACTTCCAGCGCAGTGCTATAGGTGACAACTTCCTACACTGCCACAGTTAGACAGCCTGGAGAATATTTGCCATTCCTTCAGTCTCATGAGTTCTGTTGTGTATGTTTATTGGAAACTCCAGGGTTTTGAACAACTTGTATAACTCAAACTTGCAAACGTTTTGAGGTTTCCCCATTGGTTTGTGAGACAACAAAGCAACAAGACGGAGAAGTGAGCTCAATTGTTCTTAGCGGCACCATTTGTATGACTCATCTGAACTTTAGAAACAGTTTCCCATGAGAATTTGCAAAGTTTCTCTGTTGGTTAGGGTGGTGTTCTTGAGCCAGGGGAAGCATAAAGGATTACAAGATGGAGACTGATATCTTCCTGGACTAAATGTGGACATATTCTTGTTTTAAATAAATCCTCAATGAATTATGTGAGGTCAGCTCTGAGTGCAGACTTGCATCTGCCTGACTGAAGGCATTGACCAAATTCACACTATCAGGGCTCCATCAAGCAGAATTGCAGAGCCACAAGGGCTACATAAAGAACTGTGAGAACTGGAAGCCTGGAATGTTGTCTGCAAGAAGGTATTGGTTTGCTTTGGTTATTTCTGCCCTTTGCTGTGGTACATTGTTTTAGTATCATCCAGGATTTGCAACCATTTCAAGGGGGAGATCTCAAACAAAAAAAAAGTTTTTCAACTAGTGGCAAAACTATGTTAAGTAATTAAATCCGGGAGAGGCACGGAACCAGGGAAGCTGGAGGATGCTCTCTTCACATCCCCTTCCTGTTCAGTGTTTCTTGCAATTTGGACTATGCTGGCTAGAGGCCAAGCCTCTTCTAGCGTGGCCTTTGCTCTTTGAACTTCCTGCCATAGGGAATCCTGCATCTGGGATTGTGCTGGTGGAGTGCAGCTCAGCTGAATCTGCCCATTTGACAATACTGTCTTTGCCACAGGAGTCATCAGGAATTAAAATGTTTTGCTGTTTTTCCCAGGCTTAGCAATACTAGAAGCTGGTTTTGTTCTCCCAGATTTATTTGGTCCAGCAGAACCAGTCAGTCTTAGCAGGTATAGATGGAGCACTGGTGTAATCTTGGAGAGAGAGCAGGTCTGATATGTGAAAGTATGCATTAAAAGCAATGTAATCACAAGGTGGCTCTTTATCTGTAAGTATTACCCAGTGAGATGTTCAGGCCCAGCTGAAGAACTGAAGTGACAGTGTATGGCCTCACCTCTGCTTGATGGACCTAATTGTAGTAATCTCTGGTAGAATCAAAAGTATTCAGGGGCAGCATGCAAGAGAACAGGTCTGAAGGGGTTTGCAAACCATTGGTAAAACAAGGTTCATGTTCTCGGGTAGCTGCATCTTTGTAGATTATTCCTTCATCTCCTTGACATCTAAGGGGGATACAAGTGCTCAGTGCAGAAATGTAGAGGATGTTAATCTGCAGCAAGTGTGCAATGCAGCTAGTCACTTGGCTCAACTTGTGGCCTGTTCCTGTTTTGAGCTCTCAGTAAGAGTTTTCAAATCACTTTCCCTTTTGGATTTCATCGGGAGTTTCCTGTTGATTATAAATCCAGCAGCTGCATTACAGATCAGGGAGATTTCCAGTCCTGTAGTTCTCAGCTTGAAGAAAGTTATATTTTTGTCTATATATACTGCAAACTGTATTATTAAAGTGAGCACATCTACAACCTGGTGACAGCAGGATCAGGGGGAATTAAGTATGAGTTGTATCGCATTGTCAAAACCATGGCTTGGCATTCAGGGGCAATGCTGCTGAGCCCAGTAGAGCCTTTACAGCCCCTTTCCTTCCATCGTGGCTGTGCTTGCTGCTGCATGCCAGCTGGCCTTCCCTCCGTGGTTATGCCAGCTTGAAGGCTTGTGGGGCTGCATTGTAAGCTGAAGCAAGGACCTGATTTGTCTGAAGAACAACTCAGAAAAAAAGGGTTTTTTCACTCACATCTGCTGTTTGAGAGAGTTCATCATCCAGGAAAATTCATTGAGATGGGCCAGAGTAACAGAGCATAAGGGCAGGGATGAGACAGGCACTTCTTAAGGCATCACTGTCACCAGAAGTTATTTATGGAAGAGTGCCCTGGTGAATCAAAGCTGGGATTTTCACACCTGTCGGGGAAAATTAAAACCCAACAAACCCCCATATGTTTACTAATCCTGGCCCTCTGTGTGTATACTAGTGATTCAAGTTTCCCATTATCCTGTAATGGATCCTTCATTGAGCATAACGTTGCCTGACATGCCAAGCACAAGAGATTTAAAGCTCAGCACATGGATTGTATGATGTCCCAAATTTTAACCTCATGATCGAGTGATTTTTTGCTCCGTTCAGATATGTTCGTAATTATTAATTAATTTCAGAGGTCCATATGATTGAAAAGCCAGGAGTTGCAGGACATCCCTCTAATCACAAGGAAATACTTACTGGTGAAAGTAGCACAATGAGCAAGTACTTGCTCATGCAAGTGAACGGATCAGACACAATAAAATCTAACTACTGATGCAGATTTTTGTTTGTTGTTCTCTTACGTTCTGACAATTATTTAGGTTGTGAGCCAGCAGTATCTCAGCTTCTAAGCCCTTTAAGAGAACACTCTCGGGCAGGTCCCAAAGAAGTATTAAAACATGGGTGAATAGGATGAAGGCTCTGCAGGCCTGTGGTAGCAGTTTGAATTAGAGATTTAAAACCCCACCATTATCCTGCACATCTGGTTTGTAACCCAAGGCAGGGGACTGATCTGTTCATGTTTTATGTCTTTCTTTTCCATCATTTCAAAATCTGGACAAAGAAGAGAAAAAAAAGATATATTTCTCTGAAAATGGGCTTCAGTCCACCCTGCTACAGTCTTGGCCTGAGAGTTAGGTTCCAAACCGCTGCTTTTACATGAAAAATACTATGATCTCTGTCATTTAATCTGCAAGTCATGCATTCATCTACCTGGTGGAGATATCTTTTGGACCGTAGGTTTCAAAAGATGTCTTTTTCTGTGTACCAAAAAATGAGCTTCTGAGGTGGGCTGATGCCAACCTGATGAAGTTTAACCATACCAAGTGCAAGGTCCTACACCTGGGTCGGAGCAATCCC
>JAOEHY010015675.1:19059-39385 GCA_025447955.1 Psilopsiagon aurifrons | reverse complement strand
TATAACATATATATGCATATATAATATACATATATATGTATATTATATATACATGTATGTATATATGTATATATATGTGTGTGTGTGTATATATATATACACACACATATATGCTTTAGTCTGTAGTAAAAGCAGTAAGTTTGGGTTTTGGACAGGGGTGACCATTGCTCTGATCCACCGACTCTCATATATCAAAGAACAGATTTAACGTCAATATCCTTAAAGTGTTTCAACCAGACAAAAGCATCAAGCAGCTTGTTTATGGAAAAAATTCAAATCAAACCAGAAAAAATGAACCTTTTTTTGATTAAAACACAGATGTTTCCATTTTTATCTTTTAATGTTTTCCACATATTTCTTTTTCATGCAGTCATAATCCCTTTCAGCCTAAGAAATCTCCGAACGATCATGCCAAACACTGGGTCAGACACCATGACAAGGAGTCAGCTCATGAGGTTCAGACAGCAGTTGTATAAATTCCTAAATCTGTGCTAATGAGCAGAAACTCCCTGGGAGTTGGTAGAAGGAAAGAGATGTTATAGAACAGAATTCATCTGACTTTTATACAAATACTTTATGAGAGAGAACTCATCCCCTGGAAATGCTTATTTCTTTCTAGTAACTCTCAAGTCAGACATTGACGCCTGTGTTTGGACACTTAACTGTTAAAATTGCTGTGGCAATTCAGCCCTGAACATGACCTGTGCTTTTTTTTTTTTTTCCCTAGAATTTACACAGCCTGTAGCACATCACCTGCTGCTTTAGAGAAAAACAAAACAAAACAAAATAACAAATAGCTTTCTTTTGAGTGACCAGCTTGAGAGACAGGGAAAATCTTAAGTATATGCATAAACATTTGAATGAATCGATGTGCTTGTCTCTGTTTTTCTCACACCTGGAGGACAATCATCACCTTCCAAGTTTAAAAATAGTGTCTATAGGCAGCTCAGGTAGATGCAAATTGCCTTCTTCAGCTTTATTTAAAATCTCCTAAGTGAGGAACAATTCATTCTTCTGTGATACTACAGAAAATTAGTGGAATTAACCAGCAGTTACCTGGCAAGAACCCAAGAAAATTGCAATGGATTAAGTAAAGTTAGTTTGTAAGAAATCCGCCTGATTGACTTGATCTCCATCATTCCTTACTCCTACAGTTTTGAAGGCATGGTCACTAACCACAGAATTCTTAGTGCCATATCTCTGGATAACTTATATTTCCCCTTTGAAGCAATGTTTTCTGTAAAAATTTTGTATGTTTGATTACATTCAAGATTAGAAGCAAAGTCTGAGCACTGGCAACACACTACTAAATCCCCAGAACTTTGCTTTTGCTTTTGTGATTACCAAAGACTCATCTCCACATCCAGTCAACAAGATAACTGAATAACATGGGTAATAGAACACTGCCCTGACAAGATCTTGGGCTGACCTTGAACTCTGGTCAGCTCACCATATACAAAGCCTCTTTGCATAAAGAATAAACTGTGAGTTAGGAAATAAATTTCCAGACATCTTTCGCAAGAATTACACACAAATCTGTGTTAAATATTCCCATAAAATTGGCCCAAAGCAAACAAAAAAAGATTTTCAAGTCAGCACTGCTGTTAAGCTTGCTCTATCTAAAGTACATCATCACATGATGCTTGGATCTGTGTTGCACTAAATATATATGAACTATTTCAATATGCTACAGTAGATGCACACCTCATGCAACATATTTTTCCATGACTCATTTCTCTGGTTTGCTCTATATTGCTATAACATCATTATGGGTCTACAGAGTAAACATAGTATTTTCTTCCACTTTACTCTGCCAAAATAGCAGCTAAGAGATGTATGCATCTATTATATACTCATTTATTAAGCAAGATTGCATATGAGGTATTTCATCATCCAGAAAGAAATTAGTAGACAGTTGCTCTAATATTACTGTGCATAGTGATGAGTTTTACCTTTGGGTCACACAAGTTTAAAACTAAGGTAGGCTGAGGCACTTTATAATATCTGTTTTGCAATGAGACCAGAAGTGCTTTTGAGACACCCTCTGTAATGGTTAACTTCAGAGCCAAAGGGTCAGTTTTCTTTGGAAAAAGTAAAGAAAGCAATGTACTCCCAGTGCTTCTAATCTATATATATAATATTTTTTTTTAAATGGAAAAGTGCATTATTTCCCACTGTCAGCCAGCTCAAGACACGCAAGAGTGTCTGTTGTCATTTGCTTCTGTTTGGGTTCCTCCCAGGGCAGGGTGAAAGCAAGGACTGGTAATCACGACAGCAGAAGCCTTACCATTTTTTAAAGCACTTTTTAAAGACCTGAAAAGGCAAGAGACACTTTTAAGATACCCAGGCATAATTTGTGTACTCTTCTTGAAAATAAAGTTTGTAATTGAAGTTGTTGGCATTTCTGAACAGCCTGCTGATGCTGGCCATCTTGATAATGAAGAAGTCATTGTGACACTGACATAAAATCCATGGGTAAAGAGCTGGTGTCTCTCTCGTAGAAAGCAGGCAAACCAAATGTGAGTATCTAAGATGGACTAGAGGAACATAACTGAAAGATGTTCAGGAAAGACAAATGGTCATGTAGCCAGAGCAAAGAGAAATAGGAGATGAAGCAAGTAGTGTAAAATCACTGCTTTGCTTTCTCGCAAGCTTTTCCTGTCATTTCACCTTCCTTCCATTTGTTTCTACATCCTGCAGAGGAATAAATATTTTTATATTTCTAATATTCTAAAAGAATGAACTCCAAAAGCAAGATAACAGGAAAGTGTCTAACTCCAATATTCAGGGCAAACCTCTGAATGGGAAACGGGAAATAATTTGGCTCTCCAAAACCACACAATTAAGAACTAAGAAGTAGTAAAATGCATCTAGTTTTTATGCAAGTCAGTTTCTCAATAGAAGGGTGAAGCAAAATCAGATGACTTTTTTTAAAAGAATAAGTTTTAAGTAGCATGAGGATTATAATTTTGGAAATCACTCAGACATATTTCATCTTGCATATTTTCATTACTTACACAGTGCTATACAAAAAAGGATCTTGGATAGTCCATTTATGTAAGTAATTTAATGTTTTATAAAGTAACTCAGCATCACCAAGAAAAGAAAAGAACTTAAAACTCTCAAAAGGTATACACCACAAAAAATCAAATTTATGCATAGCTAATTCTTTTGAAGGAGGAAGAATGAGTTGAACACTTCGAGTTTCAAGCCCATTACCAGGGAGTATGTTAACCTATTCTGCTTGGCTTCTCAATGTGTAAAGGCAAATCAGAATCTTCAATTACAATCCTCTTAAAGAGATTTTTTTAAAAGCAGATTATAACATTTCACCTTGTTTTAAGCACTCTTCTGCAAACAAGCAAGAGGAAGGCAACACTGCAGTTACAGGTGTCAGGTGTCAGGAGGTTCAAATACAGACAGGCTGAAAAGTAGGAATACCACTGCTATATGAAATGATTGCTAGAGCATTCTGGTGGAAGTTCGCAACATGCTGTGACAGACTCACATGCATCTATCAATTCTCACCTTCAAATGGGAATAGAATTAAAGTAGGGTAAGGATAATGAGAAAATCCTTTTGCATTTGAAGATATAATTCTGCTCAGCATTTCTTACCAAGACCACAATTAATTTATATTAAGGTATAGCATAGCAAAATAAAGAGAACACACTTTGTAGTATGGAACATTTCCTTTGAAAGAGATGATATGGTAAAGACAAACCCTAGGTTCTTACATCTCCAATGTTTGAATTGTTATTTTTACTCAGAAATGATGGATGAGAAAGCAAACCAAACCAGAGATGAAAAGTATGGACTATACAAGAAAGACCCCACTAGAGCTAATCAGGTTCCCCCTGAAGAGCTCTCCTTGAAAGAATTAGTTTTAGACCACCAGGTTTCTGGAGAAAAATCAAATCCTTAAAAAAAGTTTCAATATATAAAAAAAAAGGAAGATACGCTGTCTTGAAAGGGTGACATACAGCATATCCAGGCAAGATAAACAGCAGAAAAAAGATCCACAAGCATGGGTCAACGGGGGAGGGAGAGGGGGCAGAATAAATAAATCTGTGTTCAGATCTTAATACAATTAGCATTCCTGTGACAAGTCATGTCCTTCTGAAAAAGAAACAGTGTAAGTCCAGCCAGCAGAGATCTCAGATATGCATTCACCCGCTATCCGCCTGACAAGCAGAAACAAAGCCAGATCCCCCATGAGACAGGAGTACTACTGGAAAGGGTGGCAGAAATCACAGAGCTCCAGAGAGCAAACTTTTGCCTCTCTGCTTGCCCATCCCCCATTAATCTGACAGAGATCCTGGTTTAAACTCAATTCTGTTGAAAACAATCCTCCGTAGGTTCTCTGTGATAAGGAGGGATAAAGACAACTATAGCTGTAGAATAGCACAGATTGTTAGAAGCTATAATAAATAACAAAAAAGGAGATACAAACAAATGAAGGGGAATCAATACAGCTTTTGTAAAGACAAGTGGTGTAACACAGATGAGCTGCACTTTGGTTTTGGAGAGCCAGTGTACCCGAAGAAATTCTGGTGGTTTTATACATCTACAAATTCTAAAATCTTCAATATGGTTGGTCACCAAAGATTTTGAAAGAAACTAGGCTGCCACAAAATAATGCACTGGGGCTGGGAGCAGCCTGATAAGGGCTGGTGTGCCCATTCAAGCCAAAAGATGAATCTTAAATCCTGCACCATGGGACTACCCCGGCTGAAACTTTAGTGAGTGCTGAGCCTCAGACACACAGCTGCCTGCTTCTCCCATCCCCACACCTCCGATTCCCTTGGAAGATAAAAAAGACACAGTGGGTGAAGGGAATCAGTGCACCCTCTAACCAAGGTCTTAGGGCAGACAGGTATTGAGCCCAGTACCGTGGAGCAAATGTCAGCATGAGACACAGTGCTACTCTTGCTGCAAACAAGGGACAAAACCCCTCCAAAACCAGATGTAAATTGCTATTCTGGGCTTCTGAGCAATGCTGAGCATGATTATACACTTTATTCTCATGTTGTCAAAGAGTTGCTGCTTTATGTCCAATTTACTTCATATATTTATTAATATTTCCCTAGTACACCACAACCCTGAGGTAGAAACCCATGTGTGAAATAATGGTGTATTGAACAACCAAAACCCATAAGAAGCCCACATTAGTATGTCACACTTTCATTCCTTTGCCCAAAGCAGGACTGGCCTCAGTTGCTCACTTTTAATTTAATTTTAAAATCTCACCTAATTTTACAACTCCTCTTGCCACTGGAAGGCTTATTTCAATGTATCTTATGCCTTTCAGAAAGTTTCTTGGCATATCATCTTCCTGTTCTCTATGATAAATCTTGTACTAATTTCTCTTCCCCAGTGATGTTTATTCCCTCAAATATTTGCAGAACATTGTAAAGTCACCTTGCAATCACTGCTTGGAGCATCCCTATCTCATTTGCAGACTTCCTGCACAAAGCAAGTCAGTTCTTCCAGCCCCCTTTATCATTTATCATGTTCATCTTGTCAATTAGTTTCTCTGACCTCTCCTTTCACTTTATTTTATTAATTTTCCAACAATCCTTGTGAGGTAAGTACAGATTAGCAGCCCCCCTCCCTCTATATTGTGCAATCAACATGGGACCGGTGAGGAGTTGTTTCACTTGGTCACACACAAAACACAGGAATACGGCCTGTGCAATGCAGCTGTTTGAAAGACATTTAGGTCACTCTTTGTGTCACTTAAAAGGCTGACCATTACCTGCATGGAGGATTAGATTTCCTCCCAAAACACTTCTCTCCAGTGTGTGCTCAGGCAAGCATGCTCCCAGCTTCTTCCCTGGCATGTGGATGTTGTCCCAGGATGGGTCACTAAACTCATTCGCTTCATTGCTTTGCAATCTTTTCTATGTTCCTTTTGCTAGGCTGGGAGACAATGCTGCACTTCCCTACCCACCTCCCTTTTTCTGACCAAAGATATTATATTTGGATAAGTGGAAGATAATGGAGTTTTCTATCTTTCTGTGTGGGTATGGTATGCAATGATTTTCCATTTCATTCATATGCTCTGTAGGTTACGTCCTAGTGTGACAAGTAAATGAAACACAGATATACAGATATATTTAGATTTTTTAAAGACTTGGGTGCCACTGGCATATATAAGGTCACATTCATCCCAATTTATCAGAGTAGCAGTTACACAAGTATAGTAAGGAACTCTATTATCCTGTCTTTAATTTACTCTCAAGAAGTACATCTTTCACAAAATCCATATCAGAGTCCCCTTTCTCATTTATTTTGGAAGAGAGGGGAGAGGTCTCTATCTGATCTGATAATGGAGCTATTTGACTTAGCCCAGCCATTAATCCATTTGACAGCTTTCCTATCATAAGGCAGATTTTCCATCCTCCACTCCAATTTATTTCATCATCTGCACTTTCCTTCTCCCATCCCTGGTTGGTGGCAATAATAAGAACTGTCTAGAAAAATATATAAATATGGCACATGTGCACAGATACAGGTAAAGTGGGCAGCATGGGTGTGATAAGAAAGAAATTCTGTTTTAAGAAGAATTTTTACCTCAGTTATTTGCCTTATGAAAACTTAAATCAGTCACCATCCTCCTGAAAATATCCCAACACAAATTTCTGGTTTTCTCGATAAAAAAGCTAGCTGGGTTGTGTGTGTGTGTGTGTGTGTGTGTGGTGGGGGGGTACTTTGCTTGGGTTTTTTATGTTTCGGTCTGGCTTTACATCAGTCCCTGTTACAGCAGTTCTCTGATCTCAATGAAAAAAACTATACTATAATTTTGAAGTGAGATTTACACATTGCGCTACACTCCAGGTATTAGGTCAAGAAAAGAGACAAGTATGGATGTTGAGCTCTCCTGTCTGACCTGTTGCTCTGCAATTACCCTTAGCTGACAGTGTTTGATAAGGCTAAGGGTTAGACAAGTATAAATCTCCATGGAGAAGGAGGTTCCTTGGCCCTTTTACTTTTTTTAGTAAGAAAACCTGCTATGTAAAGCTACTTACAAAATAATTTATAGTCTACATAGTATTGATATTTTTAATAAAATATTTTTATTTCAAAACGCCAAACTTGTTCAACATGTAGCTAAAATGTATTTATAAATAGAAATAATGTTTTGAAAAGAATTTAAAATTCTCTGCTTTTTTTCAAAACTTTTGGGGTAGAAAATAATATTTTTAAGACTCAAAACAGCATTTTATTTCCAAAGATAGTATAATTCTACCAAAACAAGTATCTCAGGTTTTTAAAAATATATTTATGATATTTATTTGACATTACTATGGATCAGATATAAATTATTCCAAGCCAAGGGTAGGCAATGCTCAACTAAATGTTCAGTCACTCTCTCTAACTCTGCAACTTGGTTCATCATTTGCTCTCTGATGTTTTCTTACAGGTGACAGTTTAGCAAGATTTCAAATGAGGTCAGGAGAGGAAAAAAAGGATTTTTCCCATAATGACAAGCTGAGCAAAAGACAAGACAGTTTGTGATTTTCCTACTTACATATCTACACGTTAGCTCCAAAACCACTTTAAAATATTTTCCATGCATGCAAAATCAAACAGTTGCATTTTCATCAAGCTACTGAAGTTTCTGAATTGAAAATGGAAATGTGAAAAAGGAAAATGTGTCAGCCATGCTGGCCATCTCCTATAGGCATTTTAAAATCTTGTATTTTCTTACCAGTTTTTTATTCTCCTCTAACTCCAGATGCTAAGACCACAGTGTGCAGTAGGTGGGTAAAAGGCATTGCTAAAAGGAAACTCTGCCATTCCTCATGCTTACTGCAGCCATCTGAATGGTCTTCCTACATCACCATCACCATGAGTCAAGATAGCAGGAGAGGCCTTGAAAATAATGTCATATCTGGAAACTGCATAAAATGGTACAAAGATACTGGACGAAGTTCTCTTTGGAAAGGCACAGCAGTTTCAGCCACTCTAGAGTGAGGCCTGCCACCATGCCTGGGGCAGAATCCTGCTGGGGCACACATCAACAAATGTTCCTGGTTGCTATGGAAAATTTTTTGTGTTGGCAGGGTTTGATTTAACATGCTCAAGTTTAAACTCCTGCTTTAAATCCTAGCTAAAAAGGTTAAAACACTCATTAAGATTATGGGTTTCATATAAATTAGAATAGTGAAGGTGGAAAGGATCTGAAACTCCCTGCACATCCCCAGGAAACTGCTAAACGGATCCTGTCTTCCTCATTAGTAAGTCCCATTTCTGGCTTTGCTGAGACAATATTCAAAACAGAATCATTTTAAAGAAGGGCATAAAGCAATGATATTTTGAGACACCTTAGCGACCAATTCTGAATATTAAATCAAGCCTCTTTCTGTCAACCTCCTGCCAAAGCATCTGCAACCACTGGTATGTTCCCATCTCTGATGTCAATGCAGTTCCCTAGAGAAGAATTGGCTCATGCTATAAGCTCAGAAATAGGAATTCAATTGTAAGCTGCAGAGCTTCCCAAACAACCTGAATATTCTGTCACTGGTGACTTTGTGTACTTATTTTACATTTTCTAAGCCTTTTTCTGGGCTAAGATTTGAGGTGTCCTTTTCTGCTTCATGCCAGTTCAGTAACACACACACACAAAAAGCTACCATGGATTGTTTTCCTTCTTTTTTTAATGATCCTCTGTAGCAACAACAAAGTCTGTCTGCTCACCACCACTCTCAGCTGTCTGAACTGACAGTCTCTTAAGTCCTGCTGTGACTGAGCTGCCCTGAAATTCCACCACACAATTTATACTGCTTCCTAAGCACAAATTGATATCTTAACAGATCTTGAAGTGCGAATGGACTTATGCTTTACAGTAGAGGTTATATGCCAATTTATCAGCAATTTCAGAAAGGAAAACATTTAAGAAGATGAAAAAAAAAAAAAATAATACATTTTCAGTTATGTTTCCCAGCCCCAGCAAACACTCATGGTAAATTTTGGTCCTTTTCAGGTTCATCTGTAAATGTCTCTCTTTTATATAATGTTTCCTCAGTACCCCTTAATTGGGGAAGACAAGAATTACTGATGACATGCAAACAGAGGGACATTTATTTGGTTTTGTCTACAAATTTACAGCTCAAGCACATTCTGGTTTGAAGGCAGCTCACAGAAGCTTTTGGGGATACAAAAATGAAGCTAAAAGGATCTACATGCCCTTGATAAATTTTAAACTACTTAAAACATTTCCCTCAAATGAATTCTTTTCCTTCCATAAAGCAGTATTGAAAGAGGGGGTTAGGAAAAAACAATTTAATGTTCCAATGAGTTTTCAGAATGAATTCTTAACTAGCTCCCAGATTTCTTACTTGTAAACCAATCTTCTGACTGATTAAGCTCCTTTGGGGAAACATGTTTGCTTTCATGTAAAATCCGTTTAAAACAAATTATGAAAACTTGCCTTAAAAATTCTTCTGCAGATCAAGTTGCTTCTTTCAGTACTTGAAGGTTTGTCCTTGGCTTTGGCAGTATATGCTCTGTAAGACCTGAACCTTGCACACTGCTCAGCAAAATGAGTGACCTAGTCCCAGCACCATCTGAGCAGGCAAAGCAGCAAAATGAAGATTTCTGAGAATGGTTCACAGTGAGAATGCCTGATGCAGACAGAAAGGTGCTGTGTTCTTTATTTTGATATGAAGCTTACTGAAATTATGAATCACTACTCCTGTGTTGAAAGCTGAAATCAAATACAAATCGTGACTGACCTCTTAAATCTTGCACTCATAGTGCCATCAACATTTTTATTTTTTATTTTTTTTTAATCATCTTGCAGGTTTGTTTTTTAAAAATTCATGATAACACTTTCAGTTTGATTTGGAAAGGGGAAAAAAGTCAATGTGTCTCAATGTTCAAGCTATTTCCTGATCAGGACTCTTACATTAGCCTAATCCCTAGCATGCAGAGACCCCTACTTCTGAAAACCCAGGTTTCCTCAACTTCTTGGCATGACAGTGCGAAGTAGCTTGTATTGTTTGTGATTATCTGTATACACAACAGACATACGTGCCTTCCTAGGCACTCCATTAAAGCTGCTTTCTTTCCTACCTTTTAAAAGCTAAATGAGCAAAACAAATTACAGGAAATGTGGCCTGTGGCATAAACTGTTTTAGAAAATATGCTGCATGCAGCCAAAGCTTTATTACATTTTTGGATTGAGGCCCCAGAATCACATAGCCACCCTGATCTCTCTGAAGTCATAAGACCATTACGAAGAAACTGATGCATTTAAGTTTCAAAATGTTAACCAACTGATTGCATGGTTGACAGAGCAGCTCATTGCTGTTTCCTAATGCTCAGAGCACCCAATCTGGTAGTGGTGTTACCCCACTGGGGTCCCCTGCTCAGCCTGCCTTATCCAATGCCAAAAGCCAGCACTCCTTGAAAGAAGCAGTACCCATAATCAATTCTGAATATCCCCTAACATGTTACTCAGAACTAAACCAGACAAAACCACAAGCTTTTCCCACATAGAGATTCAAACCAGTTCTGGAAGTACATGGTGCAATAATGCTAAAAGCGAGTAACTAGATAAATAGCAAGCAATTCCTCCCTTGCCTGACTGTGACCAAAACCAGGTCCTGAATTAACAGTGCTTGATAGTCCCATCAGGCACTATATCCTTCCAGGTATTTGTGATTGATCTGGTTTGAATAAGCAGAAAGAACAGATGGTACCCATTTCTTCCAAGTCTGATAGGAAGGACATTAGCAGGGTAGCATAGGATTTGCTTCAGCAACTGTTAATCTGGTGTGAAGCCATGTTCTGTAATATACAAAAAAGACAGAACAGAATTGTGCTGTCCTTTCAAACCTGAGTTGCAGGAATGCCCTGGCTTCAGCAGTAGCAGTCATTTTTTCTCCTACTTACTAGCTGGTGCAGTGCTGCGTTTTTGACTTTCAGACTGATAACACCAAAGTTTTTAGTTGCTGCTCAGTAATGTTTACTCTGACCAAGGACTTTCTGAGCCTCATGCTCTGCCAGAGGGGAGGGGAAGCTGGGAGGAAGCAGAGACAGGACACCTGACCCAAACTGACCAAAGAGGTATTCCATACCACAACATGTCATGCCCAGTTTATAAACTGGGGCAGTTACCCAGAAGAGTTAGATCACTGCTCGGATAGGGATGGGTATCGGTTGGTGGGTGGTGAGCTGTTGTATTCTCTTCCCTTGTTATCTTATTATTTCCCTTATCATTATTGGTGGTAGCAGTAGTGGTTTGTGTTACACCTTAGTTACTGGACTGTTCTTATCTCAACCTTTGGGAGATGCATTCTTTCTATTCTCCCCATCCCTGCAGGAGCAGGGGGAGGAAGGGGGGGAGAGTGAGCAAGCAGCTGCGTGGTTCTTGGTTGCCAGGTGGCCCTAAACTACAACAGTGATCAAATAAGAAAAGACGTCATTTTATTTCAAACAGTACTAAATTAAGACAGTTGCATTTTATATCCTAATATCAATGCAGTAAACACACTGAGTCTTATCACAGTAGCATTCATGACAGACATGCGAAAGAGTAAATTTTAGAAAATGTTTTTGTTTGAGACAAGTGCATTGTTATTTAGTATGTGAGAGAAGAATTTAATAGAGAAGAGAACAGAGGTAACTTTTTATTTCTTGTTAAATCATATTAGCAATTATTTACAAAAAAATAAATCCTGTAACACACTACCAAGAGATTTGTAACTTGCTTAGTAGACACAGTAAAAGAACAAAATTTTGTCTTTCAGGCTAGAAAATAAATCTGGTAACAGGGGGCATTCCCACTCTGTAGTCACTTGCTTTCATCATCAACTTCCTTTTCTGAATAAATAAATAGTGTGTTTTTTCCTTATTTTTTAATATTATTATATAAGTTAGTTCCCTGCAAGAATAATTCAGAATTAATTCCAGAATAGAGCACTAAAAATAAGAAAGTCTGATTTAAGGTAAATAATATTCATCTCTTTGACCGCTGATTGAACAGACTGAAATCTAATTTGGGTTTAAGTTAGAGATGATACCACCCTCCCCTAAAGAGAACATAAAAGTGAACCGTGCACAGTCAAAATGCTGTAAATCAAGGGAAATGAGGTATGCATGCAATGACTAAGCTGGACAGAGAAATGATGCAACCCTTAAATGTTAACTGATTCCTAGGGAATACAGTATATTTCTAGCCTGAAAAATGCGCAGTAGTTAATGCTGTTAGGGTTGCTTTTCAATGCAACAGGGTAGTACTGACAGTATTACATGGGATTTTGTTGATGCTACCTCATGATCTTATAATAAAAAATTGTGTTTCTGGTTATGATAATTAAAATTTTATTTATACTGTAGTTAAGCAGACAGATTAGAGTGGGTACTTTTCCTGCTGGATTAAATGAAATATTCAAACACTGCAAGAAGCAATGATTGACTTCCACCTTTTCTCTTGCCCCAGGTGTTAAATGTTAAATGCTGGCATCAAGGGGAAACAAACCAATCCACAAACTGCCTTTAGGTAAATTGCTCTGCAAGACACATGGGCTGTGTTTCCAGGGCTGCAGCAGGTGAAAGATGGAAAGGGAGAGAAGATACAGGCTGAAGAGGTAAATTGAGATTACTGAAACTGATTCAGGAGACAACTCAGACAAAAGCAACTTCATGTACCTTTGTATAAGCACTGTTAACTGGACATATATTGATTGGATCAAACAACACAAAGTTATAGACTGACTAGAAGGAAATTTCACTTAGCCTGTCAAGAAATTAATCTGAAATGACATATGACATGACTGTGAAAGCCTGAGCTGAGTTACAATGAAGATTTTAGTATCCCAGTTGGTTATAGAGACATAAAAATATAAAAAACCTGACTTGATCTGGAGCTGAATGCATCATTCTGACTTAAAAGAGCACCAGAAAATGGTGCAGATTGTGTCTAAGACTTTCATGTGCACTGAACACTATATGTTGCTGAAGAAAGATGACAGAGGTGAATTAAGCTGCTTAGACTAGAAGTGGTGACTTCTTACACACTGTCGCCTAATTTCACATGGAGTTTGCAAGTAAAATGACGTGGGACTGGACATAAGAGGCAGTGTAGTCCAGCATGTGAAGTCCTTGGCAGCAGTTAGCTGACAGTTGCTTGGTGCTACCAAGGCAGGTCATGAGTTTGTCCATTTATGCATATGTGTAACATGATCTGAAGGATCTTTTCTGATGACGCTTCAAGTATGTTTTGGTAATCTAGTCCAGTATCATAAAACAGATGCACATTTACTTACACAGTGCAGGGCTGCATGAAGTAAGGAGCTCAGAACCAAAAGCAGAATGTTTTTATACAGTCCACACTGATGAAGCCGTGCTGCTTCCATCCCCAGAGTCAGCTTTCTGGTGCTTGCTTCAGGATCTCTTATCCCCACCAAGCTGTACAATATAAGCATGCTCTTGACTAGGAAAGTTAGATGACAGGGAAGAAGAGGGCTTGAGAAGTTATGTTTTCAACTTGATGCTCATCTCCCTGTATGGATCTAGTCAAGTGAACAGATTTTTGCATGGCATGATATGTATTGTCCCAAAGTGATCACAAATTTGGAAGTCACCTACTGTTTCATGTACTCTTTTAATTTCTTCACTATAGAAAATGTAAACACTGATTACTAGCCTTGTTTTGACATTAATAATTTCACTATCATAAAAAATGGAGGTGTTTTCCCTTCTGCAATAAATGCGTTTAGCAGTCAGCAACAAAAAGAATAAGACCCAGGAATACTATTTTTCTCTCAGACTGGATCTCTCACATCCACCTATCTGGGCCATTTTCTACTACTGCTATCAATCACAAAGAAAAGCTTCTTAAAACAAACGCTATTGCTTTTAAAGCAATGCACTTAGATCTGGTGCCTTAGTAGGAATCCCTATTTATGGGATTATGACAAAATAAGGGAAATAGTAGCCTACCTAGAAAACCAAATTGCTATTTTAAGAGAAGTAAAGGCCTAGTTTGATGTCGTAAGAGTTTCCATTTCCGTAAGAACTTAACTGTACGATAAATGCATAGAACTTAACTGCATGATAAATACATAGAAGCTAATATGGTTAAACACTCTGAACAAAACCCTGAGCAAAACTCTGAATGTCTAGTGTGCATAACAGGAAATAATCGTGCATTTATTCACAATTTGACTGTCAAGGGCAGCTGAATAATAATAATAAAAAAATGCTTCGGAACAGTAAGAAATGCAAACACACAGTTAAATGACATATTTGACTTCAAGTAGAAAAAACCCGATGTATATCTAACTAGTTTTTTTCCCTTAGGATCCCTAACTTCCTTAATCTCAACGGGATTATTTTAAAGGTCATGCTTTAAAGGTAAAGGTCCATGCATATATTTATAGGATGTAGGAAATTCCTATACATGCATAGGAAATCATAAACTCCTAAAAGAAAGAATTGTCTTACCTCTGTTGTCTAGAATATGGACACTTACTAAGCTCAGTATAAATCCATATCCATTAAATCCCTTTGTATTATCTTAAGAATGTAAAATATAAGAATTTTAGGATTAAATAGAGTTCACAAGGTATGTAACGTACTGATAATTTCTGTAAGTTTCTATCAAATGAATCATAGAGTAATTTTTTTATTAAAAAAAGAGAATTCTTCAGACATTTTGCTTAGCAAAAGGAGACAATAGTGAAAAAGCCCTTTCAAACAGTATAAGGTTTTTTTGTTGGTGTAGTTTTGGTTTTTAATTTTAAATTTTCTGAATTGTTTATTTCTTTGTAACTGCCAACTAGGGAATATGGCTAGGGTGACATCAGGTAGTATATCAGTTTCTAGGTGACAGAAAGTTTAGCGCACATTTAGCACTTCTAACAGTACAGAAACCAAGCAATCTCTAGCAGTGCAGTGACAGAAAATAATAAGAAACATGTTAGTGATTCTAAACCTTGATATAAAACTTGCCAAGTACTAGGACAGTCTCACTCTATTTAAAATTTTAAGTGACACCTAGCAAGTTTTCCAAGTTCATGTACAATCGAAGTCTTCTGAATAAGCCAGTGGATGTCAATATGACCAGTTACCTACTTAAATCTATAGATAAAATTTTACATATTGTTGGGATTGTTGGAGTAATTGTTTTCTAATCAGTGCCATACCTCTTCAATAGATGCTAGCCTCAAAACTGTCATAACTGTCACAGCCAAAACTGTTACATACTTACCAAAGCCTTACAACTTTGAGGAAAGATGAAAAACATCTACAAAAATTCACAGCATTGAATGTCTATTTCTTATGAAAGAGTTCTGCAGAAAAATTGTGGAGAGATCCAAATAGTAATCAAAGTGTTATTATTGAAGGACAAAGTACTGAAGGCCGATTACATCACATTTTTATGGAAAGATCTTTGTCACATGTGGATAAAGAAAAGCTTCCCATTGAAACCCCATTGAGGTTTCATCAAAGAAAAGGTTTTTCATCAGGCAGTAATCCAGACCTAATGCTGAAAGCACCCATGCAAGTTTCTCCGCACTAAGTTGTAAACTTATAAATCAACTGCAAAACATTTTATCCTACGAATATTTGAAACAGAGTTGCTACTTTTTAAAATTTTCTAGTATGACAAAAAGAACACAAAATTCTGAAATACTAAGTTCAGGATTTTTGGTTTGGGTTTGGTTTGGTTTTTTTTTCATTGTTAGGAAGCTCACTGCACCCTCATAAAATCTTAAAATTTTATATAGAGATTTTTTCTCAATCCAAGGAGTGCATCCCATCTTTTTTTTTTTTTCTCTCTCTTTTTTCTTTTTATTTTGTAGTGCATTTATTTACATTTAATCCACCAATTTTTGTTTTCTTCTGCCTTGCTAAAAAATGAAACAAGTAGATCATGAAAATTACAAAAATACCCAAATCCCATACCAAAATAGAATACAATAATGAAGAATGTCCTGAAGCAGAAAGGTTCATAAAAAATAATGAGACTTTGACTTCAAACAGATTGAAGCTATCATTAGAAAAGCTATCTATCCTACAAAGAGCTCAACTGCTCTGAATACACAGAGAAGGATACAGCCAGGAAAGCTGTTCAGTGTCCCTAGAAATGCTGGTAACAGTTTCAGCCCTCACACATGAACAGCATATTTAATGGTTCTCCACTATATGAACAAAACTGAATAGAGTATTCTGTGCCCACTCCTAGCTTACACTAAGATGGGCATGGCAGAATATAGGGAAATAAGATATTTTGTCAAAATCATGAGACACAATGGTACAATTTTTAAAATATGCATAAACTTAAACCCAAAATTATATTGCACCAATAATAAGGCCATAGCAGAAAATGCATTTCAGAAAGTACAGTTAGAAAGTACAGTTAAGAGAAAATTTGAGTCAGCAATAACTGTCAACAGGAAAGCTATACTTTTAGGAACATGCTTGAATTATTCTGTTTTAAAAGCTAAGTGAGGCTGATTAGCGTAGATAAGCACAAATGAGTGTTGTCAATATAACTGATCCGCAGCACAATAAAATATTTCAAAGGGCATAGCTGCAATATCATGGGCATTCCTAAAACTGACAGAACTTTGTTTCCTGGAAGCTGAGCTTCTCAGCTATGACAAGGACGTATACTGTAACAGCATTTATCTAATCCCAACCTTCTGACTGTATTTGTGGCTTTTTCCCTGCTCAAAAGGAAACAGGAAACTGCTGATTGAAGTTTCTATTGGAAACTTCTGACAGTGTGGGTGTCTGTCAGTCAGCCATGGGTTAGTGGTCAAGCCAGGTCCTCTTAATTTTTGTAGATGAATATAGTCTACATGTCTGTTTTTAAGGGGAAGCAAAGGAATACAGTTCAGATGTCTGTACCCTAAGTCCCTATCACTGGTGGATGAACATAAATAAAAAATTAAAATACTTCAGTCATTCCCCTGTCCATGGCAGGGGGGTTGGAACTAGATGACCTTAAGGTCCTTTCCAACCCTAACTGTGCTGTGCTGTGCTGTGCTGTGCTGTGCTATGCTATGCTATGCTATGCGATGCTATGCTTGCTCTGGTCTTCTGATAAGTACAATCCAGTAGTGCGCTGCAGTTTCAGTTTCCTATGGGAAATGGGTCTGTGCCATCTGCAAATCATCTACTCTGTATGACCAAAAATGCTAGTGCAGATGATGGCATATTTACCTCAGTTTGGTAACTGTTTTTTCACATCTAACCAAGATCACCTTGAGCTGTCACAAATTAGTTTTGCTTCCTTACATTGTACTAAAACTTCAGATACACATTAAAATAAGGGTGACATTTTGGTGGATTGCTGAAATAGAGGTCAATGTAGGACTGTATTTCCATCCTCTGAGAAACTTTTTAGCCTGTACCTGTTTAGAACTTTCATATGTAAACATTCATCATGATAAGAAATAAAGTCAAACCTTGAGGAACAGAAAATGAGAAAGCCTTCCAATACTATCAAGGACACGATATTTGTCCTCTGATACCTCTGCAGAGTACCCGATGAGGAAAGCATGTAGGCTGTTTGTTCTGTTTGGACAGCTCTGGACACTCCAGGTTAGGACTGCATTCTTCATACTCAGATTAGCTATCAAAAATCAGCAAGGCAAAATTACTTCAGGAGGTTTATCTGGATTTAATTCTTAATTGGCCATATTTAACTTAGCATTGTAGACTTTAGAACATGTTTTTCTAAACATGCTTTCCTCCTTGGATAACCCACTGTTTTCAAAGACAAGAATGAGGAAATGGCTCAGCTCCTCCGTCCCCAGGGTAAACAGACAGTTGAATATGAGCTGGCAGTGTGCCCAGTTAGCCTAGAAGGCCAATAGCATCCTGGCTTGTAGCAGAAATAGTGTGGCCAGCAGGACTAGGGAAGTGGTTGTCACTTTGTATTTGGCACTGATGAGGCCACACCTCGAATCCTGCGCTCACTTCTGGACCTCTAACTACAAGAAAGACATTGAGGTGCTGGAGCAGGCCCAGAAAAGGACAACAAAGCTGCTAAAGGGTCCACAGAACAAGTCTTATGAGGTATGTCTGAGGGAACTGGGGTTGTTTAGGAGAAAAGGAGGCTCAGGGAAGACCTTATAGCTCTCTGCAACTACCTGAAAGGAGGTTGTAGTGAGATGGGGATTGGTCTCTTCACCCAAGTAATAAGCAATAGAACAACAGGAAATGGACTAAAGTTGCACCAGGGGTGATTTAGATTGGATATTTTGAAAAACTGATTCACCAAAAAGTTTGTCAAGCATTGGAACAGGCTGCCCAGGGAAATGGTCGAGTCACCATGCCTGGGGGTATCTAAAAGATGTGTGCTTAGGAACACAGTTTATTGGCAGTGATAGGTTTATAGTTGGACACGATGATCTTAAGCTTCTTTTGCAACCTAAATAATTCTGTGATTCGAAGCGTCTAGCACATTGCTAAAGGAAACACTGACCTGACTGTGGCCAGACACCACCAAAAAGCACACAAATCATAGCTTTTCCCAGCTCATGCAAAGAGTCTGATAGCTGACAGAGAATATTTTTCACTAAAGAGCACAATGATAACAGTTTTCACAGAAGTGTTTGTGTCATTAAGTACTTTCATTCTTCTCTCTTCAATGGTTTGATAATGCTGTAGACTTGACCCTGCAACCCTTCCTCACTCAAAACTCCCACTAGCTTTAATCAAAGAAAGTAGTCACTAGAAGATAAGTCTATATAGTGGTAAAATCTATTCGCAGTTCTGCCATTTTTAACCATCCTTGAAGAACATCCAGCTCACTTGGTATGTAAAAAAGCAGTATCTGATAAATGTTAATGCCCCCACTATGGTCTATTTTTTTTTGTCCAAGGTAAGGAAAGTAATGTGATATGTCCTATACTATTTTAATACTCTGCCTTAGGATATCCTCAGCTTTTCCAAGATGTGCACGAAATATACATTTTATACATCACAAGACAAACAGATTCAAACCCCCACAATTAGGGGAATGGTATCATTGCCGTGTTTATTACAAAATATTCAAAGGACAATTACTTATTGGAATTTTAAAATTCAGAGAACCACATGACACTGAACAGAAGTTTGCAAAGGTTTCTAAGTGCTTTGTAAGTGATTTTGAGACAGTTTTTATCAGAAGAATATCAAGAAAGAATAGTAAAAAAGCAGTTGACTAATAAAAAAGAAAAAGAAAAAACCTCACAAAAGTTCCCAATGAAATCAGCTGCACTTGCAAAAAAAACCCCATATATTCTGTGGAAATTTAGCTGAGGCAAAAGTGTGTGTGTGGAGGAACAATCTTGTCATTCATAAGAGAGTTTTTTAAAATAAATTATTAAAATGAAAAGTATGGGTGTATGTTAAGGCATGGATATAGTCTTTGTGGGGAAAAAACCAAACCAACTGAACCAAACAAAACCACCACTAACAAAACCACCTCCCTCAAAAAACTGGTACATGTAATAAAACCAAATTAGCCTAAAACAAATTCACAAACTTCTCCAATAGAAATCTGGATGAGTTAGAATACATAGCCTCTGAAATTGCTGCCAAAACTGCTATTTTTATCCCCTTTTATAAAACAGGATTATACAGCCAGATTCCTAATCAACAAACAAACTTCCCAAGAAAGTGTAAATAAGTATGATCATTATTTCCAATTTTATATACAATATCTACTCCTTGCGTTGTCATTTTAGCTAGAGGTTTAAGGTCATCTATATGGACATATGCTAGATTTTATTGCTTATAATCAGTCTGATGACAAAGTCAGTAGAGGTCCACAAAAATTCTTTCATTTGTGCTAGGCAAAATTCTCTTTAGAAGAGAATCAAAGTCACCACTTCTGTAATTAAACACAAAGACAAAAAACTGTCAGTGGAGTAAATCTGATTGATTAGTCACCTTTTCTCTGTTTCTGTAAGGCTGTAATAACAGCAGTAGCTTTTCCCACAAAAGCATGGATAACTAACAATTGACTCTTGTCCTGGGTTCAGCAGTAGCAGTCATTTTTCTCCTTCTCGGTAGCTGGTGCAGTGCTGTGTTTTTGACTTTTGGCCTGGGAGCAGCACTGATAACACCAATGTTTTTAGTTATGGCTTAGTGATGTTTGGTCTGAGCCTCATGCTCTGCCAGGGGGGAGGGGAAGCCGGGAGGAAGCAGAGACAGGACACATGATTTAAACTGACCAAAGAGGTATTCCATACCACAGCACGTCATGCCCCGGATGCAGAAACAGAGAGCAGAGACCCGGAAGGAGGTGGGGGGTTGGTGGCTTGATCGGGCTGGGTATATGTGGTGAGCTGTTGTATTCTCTTCCCTTGTATTT
>JAOEHY010015675.1:0-18959 GCA_025447955.1 Psilopsiagon aurifrons | reverse complement strand
GGTGGGGAAGGGGGAGGAGAGGGAGAGGGCTGTGTGGCTGATTTGCAGACTGGGTTTAAACCATGACAAGGAACCAACAAATTCCTCTTCAGAAAGCAAAACAAGAAAATTGAAAACAAAGCAAAGAAGAAGGCTTAAATGATCTATGTACTGGATAGAGATGGGATATACAGCAGGCAGGGAAGCATAACAATCAGCAACCACCAAAGTAAAGCAGGGGTGCTCTGCTGGCGTCAAAGTAAGCATTTTTCCAGATTTGAAGTGGAAGTCATCATCATCAATCCATAGCAGGCATTTTACCTACCATCAGCATTAACTGTTCTCTTCATACTTCCCTAACTACCCCTACAGTCTTGAGGGAACAAAACTAAACAACAAAACCCTAACTACATAAATCTCAAGGTCTGCAAGGCAAAAGTCTCAGATCTTCAGAAACAGAAGTCTGTATTTAAATGGAAGAGCTGTTTGTTTGAAATCCATTAAAGTTTATCCGTTATTAATAATTATTATTTATTAGCTATAAAACACTTCTCCCAGTAGGTATAGTTGCACTTTTCTCTCAGACTTGTTCATCAGGCATCTGTACTCTGCAACAAAGATGCTTGCTTACTGCTATACACTTTGCTCAAATGAAAGATAGTGCTATCTCTTATATAAATAGATTGTATGACAAGCAGGTATGGTGATGTATATCCCTTAACAGGTTTTATCTTTAATCACAGAAGTATACTCCTAATTTACAGAGCAGAAAGTAACAAAGTGGACTGGTTAAGTGATTCAGTGAAGGTCACATACAAGATTACGCTGGCACAAAAACAGAGCACTCATGCTGTTATACCTCCCTTGATACATCTCCACTAAGACTAGAAGAGCTGTGATCTTTCAAAGTGGATGGCACCCTGAGTTTTCTGTCAGTGGCCTGGACCCTGAAGCACTGAACTTGTATCCAACATAAATGGTGCAGCATCTAATAGTAAAGCTGCCTGCAAGTACCATGAAATGTATAAACTAAACCCCAGAAATTTATGTTTTTCAGTTTAAATTTTTTTTGTTCCTCCTTATAAACAATTTCCTTCAAAAATCACAGCCACCTCAAGGGGGCTTTCTAGCAGTTATCACATTTTTGAGCTACCGTATTACCATTCTTTCTTTTCGCCTCCCCATTCAGACCATTTCCCCTTCCCATATCACACATCATCAAATTCATAGAATGGAAACTATTTAAGGCATCAAAATTATTGCTGAAGGTGAACAGGAGATGAAAGTCAAGTACCATGCTCTGCCTGCCTTTTGGTATTCCTCATATACTATGTTCTGTGTTTCACAAATCAAGATGTCTTGCTTAAAAAGTTACACAGCCTGAAGAATAGAGGAAAGAGCAGAAAGGAGAGAGAATTAAAAAAAAAATCAAGCTCATCCCTCCTGTTATTGCTCATGTTTGCCTATAAAAAAATTTGAAAAAGATTCCCAAGTCTAACAGCAATCACAGCCATCCAGACAGTGTCTAAAGCATGAATAACACATTCATGTCAGCTCAACAAAGACCAAACTTTCTGGCTTCCAAAGGCCGTTTTACAGCTCACATATAGTTCTGACATTAGGGAAGGAAAGATTGCATCATTTCAGATATATGATGCTCTATGTATATGCAGCTCCTTTCTGGATTCACTTTCATAAGAAATGTGTCACTTCTAGAGAAAATTGATGGGAGACAGAATTGTCATTTCTCTAATTCATTCTTGCTGTCACTTTGTCCTCCTAGTTCCAAACTACTTTGTAGACTGAGATTCACACACCTATCGATTTCTTTCATGCATAAAGGTAAAAATATTTTGAAATTGCCTGACTGAATTGGGTCCAAGGTACTTGAGTATTTTGGATTTTTCCATTTCATAAATGAATTAAAATTGAGGAAAGACAGACAAAGACATGTATACTTTAGAGACAAAAGCCTGCTTTCAAAATGTCTGAATTGATCAAATAAAGAACCTTTGAGAATAGTAAGTCCTCCTGTCAATGTGCAGTTTGATGTTATGTGGTTATACCAGAACTGTGCTTATTCTTGCTTTTAAACATAAACATAGTCCAGTCTGCGAAGACAGATTTGCTTTCAGACAGTTGGGAGTAGTTAAAATGTTTCTAGGAGTGCCATAATATAACCCTTGTATCTCATAATCAGACTTAGATCTTTATGGAACAAAGGCATATTTTTGCAGGGTTATAGATAATTTGGGTAAGTTAGAGCCCATTTTGGGATATGAAGACTATTTCCTTCACTGCTTTCACACTGAGTGAGACCATATGCTTATCAAGGAAATGAGTCTGCTTGCTTATTTCTGTGATTTAACTGGCCACCCCTAGTAATTACTCAATAAAATTGAGTGTTTTGGGGTTGTTATTAATATATATGTATCTCCTTTGTGTTTCTCATCTGCTAGTTCAGTGGAGCTTTGCTGCTCTGTTTACAATATTGCTATCAGGTCTGTGGCACTGAACAGCTTCTGAAAAACACCATTTTTCTGTTTCTGGCTTCTCTGCAGGAGAAGGCAGAGATACAACCTGACTGAGAAGAGGAATGCCAAACCCTCCTGCCGCCTCCCAAACACAGACTTGTCTTTGTGACACCCTGTACTAGCTGCAGCAGCATTGTGGGGAGGGAGCAGGGACAGTCTGCAAAGCTGTCATGTATTTAGCTCTTGCACAGGATGAGAAGTGCAGAGTAGCAACTGTGCCCATAGAGGTTCCTTGTCAACTCAAATAATTTCAGGGCTTTGGGCAGTACCTCCACCAGTTGTAGAAAACACTGGTCAAGACCAGAAAACTCCTAGCCAGTGCTACAGAACAGGTGCTGTATTCAGAGAGCTGCCCACAGGTCCATTTCCTCAAATACTGAGCAGGAGAAGAGACGTATTGCATCCTTCAGTCCACTCCCCAGTTTTCCCCAACTCATTGCCTGAATGAAACCCTCCCCTGGGCAGCATGCTAAGACTATGAAAAGCAAAACAGTATTGGATGTAAACTGCCAGCATGATACAAATTGTGTCCTTTGCTTTCACTCTTTTCTTCCCATTTTTTCTTCCGACGCTTGCCCCAGATCGCATGTTCTGCTTTCATTTGAAGACAGTTACATCTGTCAAAGCTGCCACATTTTTCATCCATTCATGCAGAGTGCAAAAGCTAAGGCAGGTGCTACAGATGCTTGTTTGATTAGTGCAGTCTGTTACTTGATATTTCACAAAGGAAAGAAAGGGAATGAAAGAGAAAAAAGGGGAACAGTGGTGTCTTTCAACAAATGGGTTGAAGGTGCTGTGTTCTGCTGTGATGGCTTCCATCAGACATGCCCAGCAAGGTAAAACAGGAACTTTTCAAACAGATGGTCTCAAAATCCTTACAGGATTATGGCTCCGAGAAACAGCATATCTCACTGCCACATGCTGGGGAAGTAACTGTGCCATGAAGGAGATGCACTCAATTCACGTGCCTGCCTTAGTAGAATCCAGACGTCTGGTGTTTTGAGGTGTTAAGGCACATCTAGTTAAAAGGCAGCTGCTAAAGGGACATAGCTGAGGTTATGGAGACAAATAAAAGCTTTTTCCTAAGTCAATGAATTTTCATTCTGAGGCCAGAGGATCTTAAATACATTTTAAACAAGCCACATAATTTCTGTGACAAGACTTGCATCACAGACAGTACTGCTTGTGGACAGTGTGCCACCAGATCCAGTCACCTTCTCTTCCTGGAGATACCATGGAGGCAGCCAGCACATCATAGAAACTATTTCATGCAGGTTGCTGAAGTATGGGTACATCCAAAATTCTGCAAATGGCATGTTAGCTGTGGGCTGCTGCAACACAGAGACAGACTGCCAGGTGCTTTTGGGTATGTATACTGCATTCACTGAAGAGAAAACTTTAGTCGGTATAGAAGACTAATTCCAGTTGTTGAGGCATACAGTAAATCTGGATCTGTTAGATTCAATAGGTCTTTCAAAAGACGGTATAAACACAGTCTGGATTTCTGTTCCCTATCTGCAGAATGGGGATAATAAATTATAACACTACCTTTGTCTTTCTCTCTCTCTATGCTACTAAATTTCAAAATGCTTTAGGAAGAAAAAAACTGTCTCATCAAAATGAATGTTTGTTGTAAATGGCCAGCTGGACTCCAGACTCTTCAGATTCCTTCATCTAGAAGCAGAAATCAACATGTCAGTTAGATACAGCTTGGGCTGGTGCAGAGCATCTTGAGACAGTAGGGCAGGCAGGAGATGGTGAATGCCTTCTGTCAGATTATAATTTTATATATTTCCTAAAAGGCTATGGAGAGCCTTTAGAAATGCAATTTCTAGTCAGAATACTTCAGCCTTTCTCTAAGGAAACCAGTGTTTATAACCAGGTAACTATGAAAAGTTTTCTGTCAGCATGAGGATTGCTCTGACTGGAGTTCAATGGAGCCCTTTCCCAAGCATGTTACAAAATTATTATGGAAACTCATGGTTCTTCCTTCTGCTGCAGAGCCACCTCTTCCTGAAGACTGGAAAAGTGAGGAAAAGTTTTCTACTATGGTGTGGTAAGCAGGAATGTTCAGGTTGATGCATAGCTGTCAAGCCAGATATGTCCCTCCATCTTCTGCTGTGCAGGTTAAGAGAAGCAGAACAGGCCAGTGGCCATGACAGAGGCCCTAGAGCTGGCAGCTATCTGGACAGGATGGGGTTAGCTTCTAGGGGGGTTAAATGTCACACAGGGCAGGAGAAAGCCCAAGCCTGGACATAGCCCAAGAAGTTTCCAGACAGGGTGTTGCTGATCAGATCTCCAGCCTCCTTACCGAGGACAGCAGGTCTTCTACAAGATACAGGTATTCCTTCATGTAGAACTGGAGTCTGTGGGATGGACTTACTCGACATGTTACCCCATGAATCCCGGCAGCAGCAGACTCCCAGCCAAAAACCCTGAAATGATTTAATCTTAAAATGCAACTGAGCCGTGAAAACGAATGTATTCATCACCTGGACCACTGGGTGAAGACTTACCCCTTAGGAGGTGGGGCTTGCTGCCATGCACTGCACAGGCAATAGGTCTAGAAGCATGATCTGACAGAAGACCCAAGGAGACTGTGGTCCTGTGAAATCCTTGTTAGGAACTTCAGTCCAGCGTCCCTTTTTTCTTCAGGCATCTCGCTGCTATGATGCCTTATAGTCCTGATTTACAGCATCTTGACTCTTCTAGTTTTGAAGCCTGCGGCCTGGCAGGCTAGGACAGTAATTAAATTGTTTGTTGCTCAAACAGACAAATGCCTTTTTGCAACAAGAGAGATTCATCACAAGCTACTAGAAACCCACAGTGTCTTTTGACTTCAGATAAACTGTGGATGCTGAGCCCATCCAAAAATGAAGTAGGTAACTCATTTCCCACTGTTATCTCAGAGCAAATGGCTAGGCTGCGACACAGGCCTCCACAGGTAGTATATCAACTCTCCTACACCAATGACTCTCTGATACCCTCAGCAGGCTTTGATAGTCAAAGGTTTATTTTATTTAAAGAGGCTCTGCCAATGTACCATTGCATCAGCAATGAACCTTCAAATCATATTCTCCCTGGGCCATGAAGACAGAAAAAACATTTTCTCTCAAATTTCCTAAATTAGCATGCTATTTTCCAATTGCTGTCCCCTATGTGAGTCGAGCTGGCAGATTTATGCATTCAGTATGTATTTACTTAAACTACTTCTACTTAATGATAAAGGAAAATGTTAATTCATAAATAACCTTGGCCAGTGGCATGCCTGAAATGTATACATTACTTATGTCTGCGTTCAGCAAACTGAAAAATGACAGGCTGCCCCAGCAGTGCAACCAGGCAAAGCATAAACCATTCAGCTGAGCAAGATGGAGAGTTCATGCTGCGCTCCCTTTACAGGCTAAGCTGGCAGGTCCTAGTTATATCCCTGTTTCAGTTCAAGCTGGCTGCATGAGCTGCCAGCGCCTGAGTCAGCAAGCCAGAAGGTGAAACAGAGAGAGCCTTCAATGTCACCTGTATGCACACAGTTGCCACAGTGAACCTGGCAGGTTGTGACCTCAGTTGAACTATTAGTGGGTATTGCTTCTCACACACTCACCAACCAGCCGCTTCAGACAGATCAGTGATTTCCTCTACTCTTCAGCCACAGGAGACTGAGAATATCATTTTCCATAGGGCAAGAGATTCAGACACTGTAATAGCTCATATTTTGACAGTCTTACCCTCCCTTGCAAAGATACATACCAGAGCTGCTAGGCTGGGTTGCCTACAAGTTTTTGCAGTCAGGGATTTTCACGAAAATAGCTGACAATGCAAATGGCTGTAGGAAATGTTTTTTGTTTGTTTGTTTTTCTGTGACCCTAGCGACGTTTTTCTTTGAGCAAACTGCAGCTTTTATCTCTTTGCATCACTTGGTCATCATATTTTGTTTTATTGCTGAGTGAACCTTTAATGATACCACTAGCAGGGGAGAGCAGTCATGAGAAATTCTGTCATATGGATCTGCGAACACACTTCATTGCTGAGGCACAGCACCCCAGCTATCCTAGGCTCAGGCATTCATTAAGCATTTCACTCTCACTCTGTGGTATGTCTTTGTAGTCCATTACTGAACAAGTAGAACACCTCTCCTAATAAAAAATGTTACACTTCAGTTATGCTTCAATCGATACAGATTGATACATCTGCTACCAAAAAACAGCCATGCTATTCTGTTTTCTTCTTGGTGAGTCCATCCCCATTTCAACTCCAGCCTGCAATAGCTGAGAATCTGAGAGAGAAAAATTAACAAGAATCCTTTCTCTGACCTCACTCCAAATCAAACTAACTCTCTTTTAAGGAAAAGAGACCAGCCTGGCAATTATTAGAGTTCATAACTTCTTTCTTAATTATCTACATACAGACAAACCTCTGCAAAACATATGAAGACTGTGAATAAACTGCCTCATGTTCTCCAGCAATCATTGTCTAATTATTATTTTAAAATGTGAATACATTTGAATAATGAGAATAATCCTTTGCATTTTTTGTATTTCTTTGATATAGTACATGTGCAAATCTCCTCAAATCACAGATTCCCTTCAGTAATAATGAAACCCATTATTTCTGAACTTTTGGTACTTTCATCCTGTAAACTCTGAAGCAGTTTGACTAAGGAGACAATCAGCTTAAAAGCATCTGGATGCTAATGCACTACAGATGTGATGTTCAGTAAGCTGAGAATGATAGTGCATTTAATTTTATATACACTTACGAAGGTGAATACAGAGCTGGGAAACAACATGGAAGAAACCAGGAGCATATGACACAGTGTATACTAATCTCTGGCATCAACAGTTTGCATCTCTCTCTTCCAGGGTTTGCACTCTAAATGAAAGACTAATGGTCTAGCTTCGGCATTTCTCTGAGGTAACAGCATCCTAACAGTACATCCAGTTTCTATACAGTAGTGCTGAACATATGTTCCCATGTAAACCTAATCTCTGGATTACTCTGAATAAACAAATGAAGATGAATAGCATACCCACTGGGGGTGTGGTGGCCAGAAACCTCCTCCGGCTGACACAGAATTGCTAAAAGGGACTGTGCAACTGGTGAAATGTAAGATGTTTCTGCAAGGGAAGACAGCAGTCTTGCAGGCTCCTGTATAAGCATGCTACCCCAGCTGCTACAGAATGAGTTCATAGAAAGACATACAGTGAAGTAAACATACAGAGCAAGATGTGTGTGTATGAAATAGTTGAGTAATGAAGAGTTCTTTATATAACCACTACTCTAAAAGTCAAACTCCCCAGATGCAGGAACAACATTAGGCTGTGAAAATTTTGCTGGAAATCTTCTAAGACACGTGCCTTGTAAGGTTAGAGCAGGGCAGTCAGACTCCTCAAACCTAAGCAGAAGCAAAACACTTAACAGAATAACAAGGTTCTACGCATGACTTCAGCTTGTATTTTGAGACATGCTGGTTTTTACCTTTATTCATATATATATATTCTGACAGATCCTGTCAGCATTGAAATGACTTGTGCTGGTGTCATTGTTCAGCTTCTAGGATGACCAACACCCTAAGAAGTTTGAGAGTGTGAGAAACTGTTATGCATTCTAACTGATAGTTCACAAGACAGGAAAAAGAACAAAGGGCAGAGCCACACCACTTGGCCAAGCTGTAAGTTTTGCAAATTTATGTTCTCATTCACCTTGCCTGTCTGAGCATGCCAACTTGAAATTGCTGCAAACAACACGGTAAGCAAGCAAAGTTTTTTGCAGTTCATCTCTGACAAACACAAACAATGTATTATACCAGTGGAGTCAAACTTTAATTTCACATTCAAATACCTTTTAAACCAGCCACCTTATAACATGCTGATGAGTTATTAACAATTTTGAGAAGACCAATCTTCTTTCAATAGCATTGATTTAACAATAATGGCTTTTTAAAATATTTCCTCTTGCCAACCTAACATGCAGAGAATTTGTTTAAGTTGCTTGAAGCCAGGCAGCCAACATGAACTGCAGTGCTGCTGCTACAGGATTCACATTGTTTGGTGCCTTTCTGACATCTGCATTTACTAATTGATACAGACTTGAGACCACACCAAAGGACTTGTCTTTCTCCAGTTCAACTAGCAGCTAATAAAAGTTTTCAGGTTTCCATCCTTTCATTACAGAGTCAATTGAGGGGAAAATAGGTTTGCTCCATGGGTCAGAATACCCCCAGAGATTTTGAGGTGCCATTTGCATCTCCTTAAAGATCACATCCTTGCTGCATTTTAAAACAGAGCTATAAATGCCTTCCTCAGAAACTTCCCAAGCTCTTCATTTGCCTAAAGATAACAAAATGAGGTATATAAAATGATTCTGACAAAGCAGGAGGAAACCAGAGCTAGCAACAATAACCTGTGAGCTTCCAAGCTGACTGAAAGCCGTCCTGACAGTAAAATGTAGTTTAAGGTTTTCCACCCTTCCCTGGGCAGCCCCAGACACTACCCCTTTGCCCCTCTCTGCAGCTCTGTCTGGGTTTGTATGGCCACAGTTTAACCCCAGACCCTGGGAAAAGCAGCCAGCTTGCATCAGTCCACTGACCTGGCTTTCAGTATAGCTCTACAAAGCATGTAGGCTTTCTGAAGTGAACCACTGAATGAATGAGGTTTTCCCACAAAAGGAGCCAGAGGCGTTTAACCTGTCCTCACATCTGAGGAGTATCATGTTTAACAGTACAATGAAATGGGAAAAGGAAAGGGAGGGACAAATTACTTGGGAGCTATTTAAGAGTTTTTTTCAAGAGGCTAAAATCTTCACAGAATGAAGTATTCAGAAAACACACTGCATAAAGTAAGATACCACAGCCATATAAATCTACAAGCACAGCAGAGTAACCGAGAGAAACTTAGGGGTCAAGTACATTTCTTGTCCTCACCAACAAGTGTTGCAGAATAGATTTGTTTTCATCTAGTTTTATGAGGGAAAATACACTTCTAAAATTCAATGGAGAGCTATTACTGTTATGTAAGCTTGTATTTCTGGTGAAGAACTCTATAGAGCGGTTTTAAAATAGAATCATAGAATAGTTAGAGTTGGAAAGGACCTTAAGATCATCTAGTTCAAGCCCCTGTGCCATGGACAGGGACACCTCCTACTAAACCAATAGAAAGGTTTATCATCACTATCATTAATGTAACTTGTTGTTTTTTCTTCCAGAATCCCCCACTCGTTTTTTTGTTTGTTTCTTTATCCTACAGATACAACAACATTTTGCATCTCCTTCAGGTACCTGATTATAGTAACTTTAAATATTTGAGGTTTAGCCCTTTGTTGTTGTTTATGCTCTTACATATTACCCACCTGGAGACAGTTGAGTGCTTTCCACCAGTGAAAGCAGCACGCTTCTTTCTTGTGAATTCATAAAACCTAAGAGCTGTTTTCTCTGATCATTAAGAAAGACCCAGAATTTGGAGTTGCAGGTTCAGGGACTTCAAAATTGTTATTCTTCAGAAATGAGACTGTAAGCTGTGCTACACTTTTTGTCTTGATTAGCTTTCTTCCTATGACTTAGGGAGGAACTGTCATAGCTGGATATGTATCCATGGAGAAAGCTTACCAAAAACCCCAAAACAACCAAACAATATAAGACCAGAGGCCAGTAAAGAAATTGTAAACCATCAGTTGACTACTTTGACCCTGCTTTTTCCTAATTTTTTAAAAATTAACTTTTAGATTGCTGATTTATTTGTGGATATTTCAAGTTCTTAGCAAAAGAAATCACATGGATTTCAGAAAAAAGTAAATAAGCAGAGGAAAGTATGTATGTTGCTGAGCAAAACTTTTATGTCCCTGTAGAGTTCAGAGGGAAACAAAAACACAGGGGAAAGGGATACTAATGTCTGACACAGGAAAGCCAGAGAAAAAGTAGATGAATTTTGGATTTACTGATCAGAACAGATACACAAACTTGAAAAGGAAGGAAAGAAATCTCAAGGGAAATATTGAGAACCCTGGAAAGTGGAAAGACAGAGCACATAACTAGGATTATGTGATTTATGGCAGGCACCAGGAAGTAAATCAATGGGAAACTGCAAAAATGAGACCTCTGCTGCTGAATCAGATTTTTGGAGATTGAGAGTAGTTTTCTTCTTGAATGGAGCAAGAGAACTTCCAGGGTCTTAATAAACCATTTCAAATATACAGAACAAATTTTCCCTATTGAAATATTCATCTTGGAGCCTTTTGAAACTTTTGCTTTGAGAACTATTAAAGTTTGAGAACTGGGATCCTTTTTTAAAGTCCTTCTCCTTCTCCCTACTTCTCCTATATGTAGGAAAAGGCAGAGTAGGGTCCTTAAAAAAGGAGCAGGCAGACAAAAACAAACAGGGGATCTCCCATGGGATACTGTAGCATTCACGCATTCCCATGAATAACTTTTTCTTACTTGTTTTTCCTCCTAAAGTTAGCAGAGGAAAAATACTTCTCTAGAGATTGCATCTTAAACTTAGAGTCTGACAAAGTCTTTAATGCTCAGGCAACCTGGGATTTCTTACAATTATCTCAGTCAAGAGTAGCACAGGCAAAGGCTGGAGTGTTTTCCTCCAGCTCTCTGAATCTATCTTTTCTGATCTTCCTTGCCTCAGGCTGCCCTTCTTGGGTCAGATCCAAAGCCTGATCCAAATTGAAAGGTCCTCTAAACTTAATTAGGCTTCAGAAGAAACTCCAGGCACTTCTGACACCGTGTTCTCCCCCCGTCACTGCAGTCAGAGATGCTTTGCTGCAACAATTAATGCTAGACTAGTTTTGTGATGTACACTGATGGGAAAGAAAATGAAGCACTTGGTTTCTTTTCACTAGGGAATTCATCCAGGACAACCAACTTTCTAATGGATCTATGCTGAAGTCTGAGAAAAGCTGTGGGTCAGAGTCAAGCATAAATTATTTCCACTGTTTGTTTTGCTACCTTAGAGGACTGAGAAATCACCAAGAAATAGCACTCTGTCAAGCAGCCTATCTGCAAGAGCCAGGACTGCACTTTAACAAGCCCTGCTCCCAGGAGCTCTTGCTCTGAACAGTTGCTGACACAAAAATATTGACACCAGCTCACAAAAAAGTACCCAAAATTTCTACAAGAGAGATGAAATACCAAGTAGGTATGCAGAGAGAATTAGTCTTTCATTTCCAGCACAGAGTGAGCAGAGGGGAGTGTATTAGCAGACCAGTTTGAGGAAGGTCATGTTTCCTTTGCCCTTGGAAATACCGAGCCTTTTTTGCAGGTAAGTGCCAATCAGTAACCACCAGACTCATTCACCTATGCAGCTGGGAAACTAACAGTGTCAAAAGAATTTAATTCAACTTCCCTCAAAAACTCCTAAATACACCAACTATCTTGTTACATGCTTGTATAGACAGGCAGAGGTAGCCCAGCTGCCACAAACATCAACTTATTTTGCTACACTTGTGTTAATGCTTTGCAAAGCTTTCACAGATGAAGGACAGTTGTGTTTTCCCAACTACATTTTCTCCCATCAAACTTTCTGTCCCAAACACTGAAATTTTATTAACTGTTGGTTTCCAAGCTTCTGTACTAGACCACTGTCTTCTTCCCAGCCTTTTCGTTTAAAACACAGCAATAAATAACAGGAGAGACAGAAAACTAAGTCTTATCTTTAAATTGAAACAAAATAGGTGAATAGCCCTCACGCGTGCTACTTTCTTAACTGGAAGTGACTTTAAAGCTATTTAAGTTGTAGATTCTAGTAAGAGAAGGAGAATTCCATCTTTTCTACAAAGCTGCTCAATCAGCCCTCCAGCCTTCAGAGACCAAGAAGCCAGAAGTCATGGCTGCAATAATTTAGTCTGGAAAGCTTTCTGGTGAAGATACTCTGACGCCTCCCTGTTATTAGACATACCCATCTCATGCTACTTTTCTATTCCCCTTTTCTAATGAAGTAGTACAATGCCTTCTGGCTTGCCAGAGACCTCATGACTTTAGGGAAATCTATATTCTTTCTTCTTCCTGACAGAAAAACAGCTTGTCCTAAGCAAGAATCACTTCTCAAGCAGCAAAGCTACAAAGCCATGCTTTTCTCAGCCACCCTACTACTGCCCAGCTACCATAAAGCTGCAATTAGCACACAGGTGCACTAGAAGGAAGTAATCATACTCTCAAGAAGGATGAAGGCCCTTGGCAGGGCCCTCAGACATGCCATTTCCTGTAGTCCATGTTCCCCACAAAATGTTTTTTTTCATGTATATGGTTTTGTTTCAGGTTTTGCACCATTCAGCACTCCAGCTGGCAAGTGAAAGTCTTGTTTGCATGAGCTAGTAATTAGCAGAATCTGGATCATTTGGTAAGTATTCTTGGCAGGTTGTTTTTCACTAGGTATATAGTTAACTCCTAAGTTAACTAGGCATCTTTCAACAATTACACCCAAATCCAGTCAGCCCTTCCAGTGTATACAGGCTAATTAAAAAAAGGTAACTAAAATGATTTCAAGGGCATATAAAGAGGTAAATTTCCACAAAGAGAGACAACTGGACAGGATGAAAGCCATGATAAGTTTTTGATAACGGCCATGGTAACTTAATTTATACATACTTTCTCCCTAGTTTTACATCTTCTTTTGTATCCAAGTGTTGCAGGCTCATTTGTTCTTCCCATCCAGCAGTTACACTTCCCATCTGCAGTCATTCATCTGCCCTGCACTCATAAATGTAGGCACTGATGTATGTTGGCAAGTAGAACAGCCCCAGTACAGGTGAGTGCATTAGTAAGTTCCTGTCATTCCCTTCCAGAGGCTTTGGCCTGGGTCACAAGCAAGAAAGAGAGCTGCCACTCTGAGCTAAGGTGAATACTTTTTGCGGACAGCAAGGTGATTGAAGTAGCAGTGATAGTTGCAAGTACCTGGAACAAGGCTGCCTCTACACAGTCATAAAGGGAGACAACCCAGCTTTGCAAATACAATGCTTCACCTTGCTATAGGGCTCTCAGGTACTTTTCTAAGTTACACCATTTCCCCCTACCCCTTTTCTCTCAAAATGGAGAGAGCAGATATGAAAATCATGGAGCTTCCTCGAATTTCCAAGTAGTATAAAACAAAATTTTACAGTACAGTGTGGGACCCCTGAAAACAGGAGAAGGCAAGAGCTACCGCTGAAGTCAAAAAGCAATGTAAGGCTTGGAATTCCCAGGGTAAAGTATAGAGGCATAGTGGAGCTGATTCACCAATACTAGTAATCTATGTGTGGCAGCAAATGGAGAGTCAGCTCTCTAGGACATTTTACCAAATACAAAGACTTGATGGTACCTCTATGCTACGTACTAAGGTAGTGCTTGGACACTGGACAGTCTGGACAGTGTCCATACAGTAAGGACAAGAATTTTCATTAAGGTGCCAGTGATTCATCAGCTTTCATATTTTGTATCATGGAACTTCCCAAATCCACCTAGATTTCTGCTCTGGGTGGGTGAAGGAACTGGCATCAGGTTTGATGCTGATGTGAGAAAAAGAGTGATGTCTCCAATAATTCAGAAGTAGTTGCCCAACAAAACCCAACTTTTAATTTTCTCTAACAGGGAAATATAAAACTGAATTGGTAGTCAATGTGTGTAAAGTTCTCTTATTCAACAAGGCGGTTTATGTCCTTCCGCTCACTATGATGGTTTCAACATTGTAATTAACTAAAGCAAATCCTATATTGATGGCATGTGCCTGGAGAGTATTTTCACACACACAGTGAAACCTAGCCATATGTGTTTGAGCACACAAAAATGCCTTTTAACTATAAAACAAATTTTGAAGGTTATCAGGATTCCATTGTGCAGGATATTAAAATACACAACATTGCTGAGATTCCATTACTTGTGTATTTGTATATTATATCCTACCTAGTCCTTCAGTGTCCGTTCTCACGAGTGATGGCTACTAAAACAAAGAAACAAAATTATTAGGCAAAGCCATGCAGGCAGCTTTTCTACAGTTCCAGTTGCCAGGGAGATGCCTTCCACCTTGTGTCCAAATCAGAACAGCTGCGCAATTTGGAACCTGACCTGCAGGCAACAATGAGCATCCTGTGGCCATTGGTGAAAAAATGAACAAAGATAGGGAAAAATAATTACAGACAACAATAAAAATGCAAAAAGTAACTCACCCCACACACACCTTGTTGCTGAAATAAAATATTCGTGTTTAGCAAGAGACTTCTAATGTAAGTTAATGAAGAACATGGCTCCTTGTCACAGTGTTGAAAAAGTGTGGTGACCATAATTCCCATCCACATTAAAAAAATGCCTATCCAAAGGCTGCTACAACTGGTAGAAAATTTCACATTTAGTAGGCTTTGAAGGAGACTTACTAAAATAAAGGCAGTGGTTGACAGTGATATTGTGCAATCAGCTGCTAATAGCTCTGCAGATGACAAGTCTGAATTACTACCTGGAGTTCCCCTTTGAGAAAATCAGGGAAGCCAGAGCTCCCGCTACCCCGGTGGTGTTCATGCAGGAGATGGTTCTCACAAATTTGTTTTCTTGAGATCAAAATTGTAAGTTCTAACACAAACCAGTGTTGACTGTTTTTGTTGATCAGGCTAAACACTGATACCCACTGGAAAAAGTCCACACAACACCTGATTTTTGTTCAATATTTTAAATAGCGCAGTGTCAAACTGATCTGAGAAACTGAATAAATCACTGCACATGTGAAAAACAGTTGCTGTCCTATACACATTAAAATTTAGTTGTCCCTATTCATTTCAGGATTAATTTTAAGATGACTGCAATGCTTACAAAGTCTTCTAACAAGTGATTTTAAAGCTATAACTATTTTTTTTTCTTTACCTTTCTGTCAGGTAAGTCAGTACAATGGCCCTACAATGCTCCTGCACCCTTTGCCTGACAAACATGTAAGCTTGCCATGATTGAGGCTGAACTTCCTTTCTCCTTTGCCACCAACCAAATTTAAGCTCTTCCACCATCAGCCATCAATATCCATATGCACTGGACAACATTTCTTTGTTTTGGAACTTAGTTATCATAACTAAACATGCACAAAAACACAGACCAGAATTTATTCTGAAAATTATGTCACATCCTTCTAAGCAATGTTGGTGATGTCTAAGTTAAATAAGCTTTTTCATATAGTATCCTTAAAACAGCATTTAAAATTAGTCAGCTTCATTTCCACACACACACACACACCCCCAACAGGTAATGTGGTTTGACTGTAGTGAAGGAGTTTGGGGGGGGACCCTGCCAGTTTCAGTGAAATTAACAGGGAATTTTGGAAGACTAAAGAGGACACTTTGTTCCAGCTTTCTCCGGTTGTATTATTTAGACTACTTTATGTGAGCACAAGCACATAACCCATACAAGCACACACAATGAGTACTGTCAGTGTATGCATGATTAATTTTAGCATTACCAAAAAGAAATATTTTGATGAATTCACTTACATGCTTGCATACTCAAACTAATCAGAATTCATATTATGTATAAAATGTTATTTTTCTGATTTTGCAGAAACCATTCTTCAATGGGATTTCACATTCTTTATTTCTCCAGTTTCTCCTTTCAAATATATTCTTCAGGTTTCCCTCTTTGTACCCAACACTGAAACAAGAGTGATATTCTCTATGCTACCCTACAACAAACAAATTGTATGCATTTAGCAGAGGCAAGTGACCATTTAAAAAATAAAAAAGGCAACCAAACCCAAAACAGATTTTAATTTAAATCTCCATAGGCTCTTTTTATAAAAGGAACAGCTCAAAGGGAGGTATCTTACAGATGATGGGAAAGTGTCTTGACAGGTTCCTTTAAACTGAGATCCTGTGTTAAATCTACCTCTATCTTTATATTTAACAATCTGAATTTCAGTGGTCAAAAGGCAGGCAAATTACTAGCAAGTATTACACCTCACTATACCTGTTTAAACTCACAAACTGTGTTCTTAAAGGATTAAAATGCTAAAAAAATATCACAAATGGATTTTAAAGATCTCTTGACCCATGAAACTACCTGGTTTGTGGTTCTGCAAATAGGATGCATCTGATGAGAGCAGAAATAGAAGAGCAGGAAAGAGGAAACTGCCAAAATTATGAAGCAAAGTATGCCTTTTGGGAACCCTGCATATGCTGTTATTAGTATGGTGATGCAGGTTCCAACTTCTTTTACTATAAGAAATTAGTCCTGCTTCTTTTGTGGTGAAATATTCTTCTCTACTTAGAGATACAGAAAAGACCTATCCCTTTTCCTTTTGCATCCCTGCCCTCTTAGGCAGGAGTCTCAGGTATTCAATCCCATCCCAGTTGCAAGAACAAATTCTCATCTAGCAGTATCTGCTGTTGCAGTCTACAGACACGTTTCGTGGAAGGCTGTCCTTTGCAGGTGTAATATTGTTGCTATATTACTGGTAGCCTGATGACTGATCAGTATCACTTCCCAAATTAAATTACCTGATGCTTTCTAGTACCAGAGCCTGTTTATGGTTCTCTGCATTTGGGCTTAGCTAGAAATTTACTGTCTGGAATATTTTCTGTGTCTAGTATCTGTCTTGGCCTGATTTGCTGTTTTAGTTTGTTACTGTTGTTGCTTTTAATGCTATACAAAATGGTCTGGTTATTTCTGAAAATAAATCTAAGCTTTATCCATGCAGATATATTTTGCATTCAAAAATACCTGCTTTCTCTTTGAGAGATATTTTCTGCCACTATACGGGGGAAAGGCTGGTGATCTCCACAAATCTTTATGTTTGTTATTAATCAAGCAAGGTGCTGTTTATAACAGCATAAGCTATTAGTAGAATCATAGAATGGTTTGGATTTGAAGGGATGTCAAAGATCACCTAGTTCCACCTTCTCTGTCATGAGCAGGGGCACGTTCCACTATACCAGGCTGCTCAAAGCCCCATCCAACCTGGCCATGAATGCTTCCAGAGATGAGGCAACCACACAGGGCAACCTGTTCCAGTGTCTCACCACCGTCACAGTAACGAACTTCTTCCTAATATCAAATCTAAATCTAGTAATAGGTAATATTTTTAATATCTTTGGAGTAGTGTCCAGGACACCCCATTCTGCATCATTTTTTCTAGTCTAAGTATCTCACTACTTTGAAGTACAGATCAGCATAGTTCAGCTACTTTTCCTTCTTATTAACTTCTTTCTCCAACTAGCTGTGTTTTTAGAGACTTGGCTGATACCAGTTCTCCAGCTGATAAGTAGGAGTGAAAATTCCAGGCTTTCTCTGCTGTTTGATGAGAGACTCTCTAGTCCACTGAAGTCTTTTCACCCACGCATTGCTCTCCTAACCCATCCTAACGTATTAGTAGAGTTTTCATCAGCAATATTTTAACCTAGACATGAATTTGGGTTCAAGTCTGTAGAGTAATTTGGTACTGTCACTTCAGAGCAAATCATAGAATCATAGAATAGTCAGGGTTGGAAAGGACCTTCGGATCATCTAGTTCCAAACCCCTGTCATGGGCAGGAACACCTCATGCTAAATCATGTCACCCAAGGCTCTGTCCAACCTGGCCTTGAACACCTCCAGGGATGGAGCATTCACAAAGTCCTTGGGCAACCCATTCCAGCGCCTCACCACCCTCACACTAAAGAATTTCCAATCTAAACTTCCCCTGTTTAAGTTTGAACCTTGTCCTATCACTACAGTCCCTAAAGAAGAGTCCCTCCCCAGCATCCTCATAGGCATGCCCTTCAGATATTGGAAGGCTGCTCTGAGGTCTCCACACAGCCTTCTCTTCTCCAGGCTGAACAGCCTCAACTTTCTCAGCCTGTCTTCATACGGGAGGTTTCATTTGTTTGGATTTTTTCTATTTGTGGGTTGTTTTGGTTTGGGTTTTTGAAGTTGTTGGGGTTTTTGTTTGATTGGTTTTGGGGGTTTGTTATTGTTGTTGTTTGGTTTCTGGGTGTTTTTTTATTGGTTAGGTAAGAAGCATGCCAAGACCAGATTTGTAATTCCAGTTCCCTGCTTATGTACTGGAAGTGTGGGGATGGAGAGGAGGGGCAGAAGCATGCATATGTTCCCCAAACATGTAAATCCACAGCCCCAAACTGTGTAAATCCAAATTTCTTGAGCCTATAATCAAGGCTTCTTTTATCTCGTTGTTCATTATTTAAATATTTGCATTCTGTGAAATGCAAACACTTTTCAGCCTCAGTGGAGCCCTGTCCAGCCTTCACTCTTGGTGACTAACTTCATAGCAAATAACTTTGCATCTCACACTCACAAATAAAAACCACGCTTGGTGTCACACCATGTGAAATGTATCTGTATTACTTTAGAATCTGTTTCTTTCCAGCCTAGTATTATAAATGCATATGCATACACAGAAAGCTTATGCTTTTAATCCATATTTACTCTAGAGAGCCAGGTAAGTCAGTGTCAGGCATTGCCATTCTAAAACAACTACTGCAAAATGAAATAGGGAAGGGAAGGGAAGG
>JAOEHY010015670.1:0-25425 GCA_025447955.1 Psilopsiagon aurifrons | reverse complement strand
AGAAATTCTTTAGTGTAAGGGTGGTGAGGCACTGGAATGGGTTGCCCAGGGAAGTTGTGAATGCTCCATCGCTGGCGATGTTCAAGGCTGGGTTGGACAGAGCCTTGGGTGGCACGGTTTAGTGTGAGGTTTCCCTGCCTAAGGCATGGGTTTTGGAACTAGATGATTTTAAGGTCCTTTCCAACCCTAACTATTCTATGATTTGATGATTCTATGATCTAGCTGTTAAAAGACTAACATTGCAGGGCATTCGTCGTTTCATAAGAAAACTGAACGATCGAAAATTCATCTTCTCTCTGTGTTGAGGGTGGTGGGGCAAAAGACAATGAGGAAAAAAGAGGTACAAATGATAAAACAAGACAGAGCAGCTCCGTCCAAATGCCTGTGAAGTACACTGACCGGCCACTAGGTGTCACTATTGATTTGACTTTGAGTTACAAGATTAAAATTACATCTAATTGCTCAGGGACTGAAGAAAAATAGAACCATATTGATTTTTAAACTTCATCTATACAGACGCAAGCATAGCGAGTTTTTGGCATAAGGAAGAGAGAGAAGTGAGGAAAGGGAAGAGCAAAGTAGCAAAGAAAGCAGAGTTTCCAAACAGAAGATGACTGGGACGTGTGACAGGAAAAGTCTGCAAGTTCCAAACTTCTCTGCAAATTGAGAGGCAGAGAGCGGTTCAACAATAATATCTTCATGTACCTCACAACCTCCAAAACAGCGTAAGAAGCTTCCTAAGGCCCTGGAGAACATGAGCAACCTCTGAGAGCTCAAAGCTCATTTCAAACTCTGGTTTGCTTTAGGAGAAGGATTGACTTACCTGTAATGACATCATGTCTGGCCTGTACTGTTTCCGGAAGCCAAGGTCATACATGAGAAATTTCAGCATTTCAAAGGCCTGTTCTTCACTCATATGTAGAAGCAGCACTCCAGCTACAAAGCTTATACCTTGACAGTAACCTACTTCTTTGTCCAGCAAAGAATATGCTTTCAGGAGATTAAAAAGTGATAGCTGTCCTGCTCCCAGGTGGGCAGAAAAGTAAGGGTGAGTAGGAAATGTCCGTCCTGAAGTAAAGAAAGGAGAGTAGTTGATTCAATTCTTCTCGAAAAACTGCCTAGATCCATCTGACAACTACTGCTGCTCTCTTCCCATAGACCATTTTCTTTTTGCTTTCCTACGCAAGTTGACTTTAGTCAGATCAATCTGTATTCTGCCACTGATTTTATACTATATCCATTGAGGTCATTTAATATTCTCTTCTGCACAGAACTTGCAGAAGTGACTGCTTGATCTCTCTTTTCCAATAGACGTAGAAGAGTATAAATACAAACAGTGTAACCTAAAAAATCATCTGCTTAGAGGATGCTAAGTGGCATACACAGAACATACCCTGATGACACAGAAAGCGGAGCTGATAAGGCAGCATCTATCTCCAGCAACAGCCTGGTGTGTTTTCACCCAAAGACCCACAAAACAAGTTGGAAATGTTTCCCAGCTAGAAACAGACATACCTAGATCTACAAGGATGGCATGTTGTTGAGCAGTCAGTTGTTTGAGAAGTTCTTTGTAAGAGATGTCAGGAGGCTGCTGCTTGTTGGGCAGCCTGTGTCTGACTCGATGTTGCACAGCCAAAAACTGCCAAATTTCTCCCCGACGACTTTTTGGTACACCTGCAGGTCAGTCAAGAACAAAAGGGCTAAGCACTGGCATATTTTTAGTGCTGTAACATGAGAATTTGCTTTGTCATATTCTTGGCCTGTCATAATCTTGGCTGAAGCACTCTGGAGGATCCCAGGCAGTTAGTCAGCTTCAGAAGTTGCCCACTCTTCAGGCTATTGACTAGTAGCCACAGTTCAGTTCCAGTAACTCAACATTAACTACAAACTTAAGGTAATTATACTGAGCAGTACACTGGACAACTGAGGTACAAATATCACTTGTTTTACCACATCTGATGTCAAGTCCATAGCCTTACAGAACGACATACAGATTATATAATGCTCAGTTCAAACCTGTAAAATGCTCAGTTCAAAATGAATGCTGCATATCAAAGGAAGGACACAGAACCATTCATACTGAAACACAGCATTTCTCTCAAGTCAGCAAATAAACTAAATTAAAACGCTTTCAAACTTTCACTAATGTCTCCCTTCGATATCTGAATCTCTATACAGACATTTGTGAAAGTCAAAATAAATTGTCAACTCTGCTAACATTTTCCAGGCAAATGATTACTTAAGAAGAATACAAGTTAGAAAAAGAGTATCCTTGCTCCCAATTCGGTCCAGCTGCAGAAGACAGGGCAGCAAAGTAAGTAATTTGTTGGCAGTCTTCTGCAGGTCACTATAAGGAACCTCCTTATTGTAGCACAAGTTCATTTGGAAGCAATTGAAACTTCCCTTCTGTATGATGGACGTATTACAATAAAGTATTATTTTTAAGCATCTGTAACACAGACATGAAATTCCATGGAGGAGAGCACAGTGGCTCAAGCAGGCTCTACATTCACATTATACTAACAAAGCCCTCTGGCTCCCCTTCTAGCCTATGGCTAGGCCACAGAAGATCTACTTTAAGCCAAAATCCCCAGCCTTTCACTCAAGGGAAAAAGAAGAAAAAAGCAAATAAAAGACCATATTCCAGACTCTACAACATGTGGTCATTCTGACTCTCTGAAGCTTGGTTGTGATTCCCCTATATTTTGGGCACATTAAACATTTACTTACTACCTTCTTAGTAAGTAAAATCAGAGCATCTGAAACTCAGAGTCAATTGGATAGAAGCCAAGTGACTAGAAGCCAGAAGGTTACTGTGTTAGCTGCAGAAGCTCTAAGTTCAGTGTATGTTGAAATAATGCATGGACACAAGATGCTACTTGCAGGAGTATGACTATACATGTTTCTGCACTGCTAACACAATAAGCTGCAGACACAGCAAAACTATTTTCTGTTTGGCAGCAGGACGTGGGTGCATTTCTAAAAAGAAGGCAATCTTTCCATTATTTTATGCTAATGGAAAAAGTGTATTGCTGGCAGATTTCCTTCAGCATCAAAAGGGAACAAAAAAAAAATAATCTTCAGGCTTCCTAGTTAAAAGCTACCCTACATAAATACCTTCTTTCAAAGTGGAATGAATATCTTCCATGTCACATCGGATTTTGGCTCTACAGTTTAGTAACTTCTTATCCCAAACATTTATGACATCTTTCTGACATGTACCAACTTCATCATAGTCCAATTTTACTTTTCTTGATTGGAGCTCGTCTCTGCTTGCTAGAGTACAGAACACAAAGGAAGAGCACATGAAAAAACAGAACAAGAAACATCAAATATGCAAACCCCATTCAAGTTAGATATATCTAACTTAGATAATGTGACTCGGGATAAATACACCTTTTACAATTTATCGGTTAATAGCTGAGATAGAGCATCCTTTTGTCATAGGATGCTGCAGGTAACAACTTCTATTCCTGTGCAATGAACATCAGGAATTCATGAAGTATGTGAAAACATTTAAGGCTTGAGGCAACAAGGAAAACCCACTCAACACAACTTTACTACATCTGCTCCTCTTCTTCTTCAGTTCTTCGAACTGCAAAACTACCTTTGATTCTTTTTCTCTTCTTTATATTGAACACTATGATTGTTTTGGTATGGAAAGTACCAAACATATAAGTGTTTATATTAGGAACTTAGGCAAGCTAGACAAGTCTTCTAAACTGAAGTAGGTCACACTGGTTCCAGTTTTTACACATCCCTTAAGCGAGTGGTAAGAGCTCATGGCACTGCCACCTGGCAACATCAGACTGACTAGAAGAAAATGAACCAACATGAACCATATCCAGAAACACAAAACTTATGTTGCTATAAAGTTTGCTGCACAGGACTACCTGGCACAAAATAATTACTCCAGAGGACTCACTATTTCTGAAATGAAGCTGCATTGTTACCCTGAAATTTCATGGAGGAGCAGCTTTCATTTCCATCACTGAGAAGTTAACTCTGGTTATTCTTTACACATGATATGCATGCAGAAAAACACTGCAATTCCCCACGCTGGTGTAAAAAAAAGGAATGAGGACCTGAATGTGTCTTAATTTACAGAGACAGGTTTAATTACACATTTCACAACATTACCTCTGAAAGCTGCAACTGAGTTTATCCCAGATTTGCCTTGATCCACATGCAGTACTTGCTCCTTACAGGAGACTCTCCTTTTACAGATGTGCTCCCTTCCCAACCATTACCTCTAGGTGAAAGCAAACTCTCACTCATGTTTTTTATACAACCTCACTTTGGATAGAGCCAATACTGGATCAATCCAGAGGATGACTGCCTACCCCCACTCTAAAAGGGACAAATTATTTCCAACAGTGTATGTTACACATTTGAGACTACATCTATTCAAGATTACAGGGGCCCTTGTAGAAGCAGCAGCATGCTTCTATAAGAATAGGAATGTGATCTCTCAGCCAAGAATTTGCAGTCCAAATGGGGCAATATTAAATGCTATGATGTTGCTATATGATTTCATCTTCTCATAAGCAGTATGCAACCGATTCAAGACGAGTAGCATATTACAGTGTGACAATGAACTCCAAGATTAACTGCACATTATAATTCACTGAAAGGTACTGTGGCTTGACAGTCAACCCTAGTGAAAGTCACCAAACCTGCCTGTTGACCATACTTGCCCTATCTACTTATGCCACCCTTGGTTATTTGCAACCATTCTTGTTAATGTTCTTCCTAATCATTGCTAGGTGACCTTCTACTTTTTGTAGTTCTTATATTTCTAAGGTAATCTACTGCAAAAAAGTAGTTTATAGCTTCTCAGAAAAACAAAAAAAAAAATATATATAAGCAAGTTTGTGCAATTCACAGAACTTACCTTCTGTAAAACAAAGAGCTAATAGTATTCAAGTCTCCTCGACAGCAAAAGAAATGGGAAAAGAGGTTCTATTAATATTTTGTAAATAAAAATCAACAAAACATTAACAGAAAACCACTAAAACCAATTCCACAGCAATTCCAATCTTAAACCAGTCATATATAGCTTTATAAATTCACAGCTAGGAACCTGGCTGCATGTAAAGAAACAGCTACATTTCCGGTTTTACATTTCCCATTCCCAAGATCTACACTGAATTGTAGGCCAGGATGTCAACCACTGCCTGAACCAGCACTTGTTTGTAATGTGTCAGTTCTGCATATGTCCTGTCCATAAAAAGACCAACACTACAATAGGCCATAGGAAGGAAGCATAAGGAGAGGTACTAAGACAGTTTACTTCTCACCCTCTGAAAACAAGATGGTGAATTCTAGCTAGCCAGAGCGCCAGTTTTACTAACAGTACTTACACACCTGCATACAAGAATGGAGGCATGCTCTCTGAAGCACAAACTAAGATGTAGGCTTACATGCGAGAGACACTTTGGAGTCTCTACTGCTGACACTCTTGTTTTCACCATGAATGATCAGGCAGGAAGAACTTATTTTCTACATCTCTGTCACAGAATGGAAAAAACTTACTGAGTCTTAAGGAACTAGGCTGATTTAACAGTTTTCAGTACCTCTCATTTGTCCCTCAGCAGCTCTACTACCAGAGAGAATAACATGAAACTAGTCACTAAAGCAGATGTCCAGGTTCCCCACCTCACAGCAGTAGATTCACCATTTGCTAAAATAATTAATGAAGATTTCTGGCTGAAAGCATTCCCTATGAATCTACGGATTTCTACAGAAGCATGTATCAACAGGGAGACAAACTGTAGAGACAGTGCAGAGAGAAATACACTACATGTGTAGGAAACACATTCAAGGATGAAGACTTGTCAGGGACATGGAAACACTTCTGTCCTGCTGTTTTTCTTTCCTTTCCCTGCCTTCTCAGAAAGCATCACTAGAGAAGGATAAAGAGTTAACTGACCTTAACAAGATCATCATGTTTTGTTTGAAGAATTAGACTACCACATAATGAGGTTACAGACCAGACAAGAGAAGATGAGGGCAACAACTGCAGAGAGGACATCTGAAATTTTAAACTTGCACTGAAAGCTATTAGTCTGTTATACAGAAGAACTTCAATGATCTAGGATAGACACTGCATTCTATTTTTCATTTGAGTCGTGCCCACTCATAATAATGAAATAGCCAAAAGATCAAGCAGCTTACAAGTCAGCATGGCCAACTTCAGCTCCCTCAGGAACAGCAATCAATTTTCAGTGTATAGTGCTCATCTTCCAAAAATAGAACTTCCTGACATACCTCAAGAGCCAGCTGCTCAGAAGTCATATCTGGATTCAAATATTTATAAATTACCACTATGATGTGGCTAATGAAGGACAGAAAGCCTGGACAGAAATGCCATGTGCTGCAAACAACTGAAACAAGACACAAAGGGTAAGGTTTACCATACCTAAGTGTTCACATGGCATCTATTCCCTGACTCCACAGCAGAATTCCCGGACTTAGTCAACTAGATCACAGACTGTTGCAACCTTTGCTTAACATGCATTAAAAAATGAAAGGTTATCACTTTCTTCTTTAATTAAGGTGACTCAGCAAGAGTTGGCAGGCAGACAGAGAACCTGGTAGACTGCAAGACAGGGCGGGGCAAAGACATTTTTTCTAACACTGTTAGCCAAAAACTTAAAGAACCACATCTGTTTGAAGTCCCCAACACCAGTATGGTTTTCATCTCCAGGCAGCAGGATTTATAATAGTTTTTTGGGGTATTTTCTAAATAGCTAACCTTCCAGCTTCTGGTTTTCTTTTTCCATACGAAGTAACAGGATTTGTTGATGGATGGCTTTTCTCCACAGACTTTGTAGTTCTTCTGAGTTTTTCTTCTCTCCAGTTTTATCTGGACCATCCTCATTTTGCAATACTACAACAAGAGGGTCCTCTTCCAGGGGTGGAGCAAGCGGTGATAATGGTAACAGCTCACTTCCATCACGACTATCTGCAAAGAATTGGAAAGTCACTACAGGAAACTTGGATTGTTTGACATATCACAAAAATCTATGTCACAACAGAACAAAAACAGCTGTCTTCCACATTCAACAGTGAAGTGCTGATTCCAAAGACAGTGAAAATACAGTTCAACAGTAGAGAATTATTTTTAAATGAAGTGTTTTATTTAAATCAAAGTTGCATTTAAATGAAATAAAGCTAAATAAAGGGTCACACAGTATTTTAACCCTTTCCCCTATGAGCTCCTTCTGGAGTTACAAGGAGGTTTTTGTCCATAAAGTCTCCTTTGGAGCTGAGCTTGTTTACTCCTATGATTTAACACAGGTTCTATACTAAAAGCAACTTTTTTCACCTAAGGTGCACTGTAGACAGTGCTATAGCACCTTATGGTCACTAAATACAGAGTTTGTAATTTGGTTGGGGAACCTGCCAAAGGGTCTTTATCAACACAGCAGGATTTCAGAGGTTTATACCTTAAATGACTTAAAGTTGTAAGATTTACGAACACACTCCACAGGTGCTATGTGCAGTTCTAGGACAGGGCAGAAAATTTACCATTTATTTGCATTTACCAATGCAAACATTGCTATTATGTAAGCAGGCTGGGGTAAAATTTACTGTTAAAGAGGGTATCTTTGTCAGCAAGAGGCAGTTCTTCATTTCCTTGCTACCAGTGCAGCCACGGCAGGTGGCAATTTAAGTGATTTTCATGGCCGAATCCTCTGTTCAAACCAACAGAGACCTACAGCCCATTAAGCACAACAGATCTCTAGCGAGGTTCTAGCAAGAATATTGTATTAAGCTGCTTCCCTTCTCCCTTTCATATTTTCACACTGCAGTTCACTACAGTAATAACTATGCAGAAACAAATGCTTGTTTATTTTCTTTAAAAGCACACACAGACCTGGATGCTGCATCTTGGAAGGAGATTTATTCATAGGTGAAGCTACCTGCAGGAATATTCTCCGTCGCCAGGAGATGCGGCGAGGTGTAAGCTCAGCCCCCACAGCATTTAGAGATTCATTGCTGCAGACGGTTGATGTTCTTTTCTTTCCCTCCCCATCACTGAAGGAAACAAAAAGCAGATCAGATGATCAAAGTCAGTCATTTTTGGAGGGGAAAAAAAAAAAAAACCCTATATTAAGCCTGTCTAATGGTCAACCAACCCTGCAGGAGCATTCACTGGGAAGCTCTAGAAGGCAAAATGTGCTATGTGCAAGCTTCACCTTGAATGTAGAAGTGTCCAGTTGTCTTCCTGTTAACACAGTGCTGTGAAGTTTGCACTACATACCACCAGGGAGAATGCACAGCATTCATACAGTGTTTGGCTGGAAGCTCAGAATAAAAGCTGAACTTCATGAAAAGCTAAGAGAAAATGTTCTGTTTTGCCATACATTACTCTTATAGGAGCGATGTAATGCAATACCCCTAAAAGCACAACATGGTGCTTTAGCAGAGCACAACACTCCATTTGGTGCCACTTTTAATGGTGTGATGAGCTCACAGGTGAATATTTCACTGGAAGCAATATTCTGGCCTTCTCATGCAGCCTCTTCCATACGCTTCAAGAAGTGGACAATTTATGTGCACAGTTGAAGCCCAACATCCCCAATGTTTCATCAACATCTCCAGCTGAGGGAACAGAGCCTTTGCAACCAAAGGGCAGGCCCAGTTCTCCCCACAATGACCTGAAAGCTGCTGATCTTCTCCCCAGTTGTCATGCACAAATATATTTACACAGGAATTTTAACAGCAGCTTATGCTGCTGGAAGAGGCAAAGAGAGGATACAGGGAAGCTTTGCTGGGAGGTCATTTTAAAAAGACACCAAGCACACCTCTCTACTGACTATTGCCACAGGACAGAGACAGGATATTTAACTTCTGTAAGTATTTGAGCCACTTTCAGAAATATTTCAGCATTTTGCATTTGTGTTAGTAAAGCAGATGCACAGATCTTGCATAGCAGTGGGTACATTGATTATCTGCCACAAATCCTTCCATGCAATGTCAACAGTGTCACAAACAACTACAGACTTTTTGGGAAGACATCATCAAATATGGGGAGCTGTGCCTGCAACTTCTTCTCAGGGAAAACTGCTAAATGAACACAGCAGTAGCTACCCTCAAACCTTCATGCTGCGAAGAATTTCCAAGCTACAGTGCAAAGTCCCTAGAATGAGTCAGATGAAAGGGAACCAACAAGGTAAGGGTTCACTATGTTTTTAGCGGTCAGTCAGTTGCAGATCATCACAGTTTGCCAGCGGCAGCCCGTCTCCCCACATCAGTTTTGGAGTAAAGGAGATGCAGGTTATGAAGTATCAGCTAAACCAGTCTAGCAGCTACACCATCTTGATCAGCAATATTCACATCAAGTACTCTGTGTTGAATGATAATCCACCAAGCTAAAATTGGCCTTTTGGTGACAAAAGCTGTCCCAATGCTAATGATCTACAACAGCTCCCTGACATCTGTAAGCCTCAGTGAGCAAACTGCACCCAGTATCATATACAGGTATCAGACCATGCTTCCATATCCTGGCAGAGAAATAATCATGTCTTTAAGTTCACCTAGCCAGCACTAGGTACCACCCCTGTTCCCCTATAAAAGCAGTGCTGTGTACTAGAAGCCCTGGATAAGAGAGAGTCTAAATTCTTCTCTACTCCTGATTTATTTTCAACCGTGCCTCACTTCCCTATTCATCATACTATTAGTAGGTGGTCTATTAGTAGAGCTCCATATTGCACTAACCAAAACAGCAACAGAAACCTCTGTGACAATCTTTGGATAACTTTTACACAGGCTTTGGTAATGGGGTAACCACTGCTTGTGCTAGCTAAACAGACTACAAAACTAATATTGAATCTAGAGGTGCTGTTTTCCTAACGTATTTCAGTACAACAACTCTTGGAAATAGGGCATTGAGTTTGGATATATTAATCATTATAGCTCACATTTCTATAAATAACTGTAATGGAATTACTTCTCGCTGTTTCAAGTCTTACATATCACATGTTATAACACAAAATCTGAGTCATCCCAAGGTTTACTAAATGGAAGCCACATAGCAAGGGAATGCTTTCTTTCTACTGGCAAGTACAAAAACCTACATTCAGCTACCGTGCTCCTAATCATGGAGACAGTCCTAGGAATGCTCCATCCCTGGCAGGGCTCAAGGCCAGGCTGGACAGAGCCTTGGGTGACATGGTTTAGCGTGAGGTGTTCCTGCCCACGGCAGGGGAGGTGAAACTGGATGATCTTAAGATCTTAAGGTCCTTTTCAACACTAACTATTCTATGATTCTATGAATAGTGTTCAGTTGACAGTAGTAGAATTTACAGGAAAGACACAATAAGAGGGTAGCTATTTTGGGGTATGAAACAAAGCTGATTACGTCATTTGAATCACAGAGTTTACAGTGGGATGACTTAGTCACATGTGCTACCTTATGAAGTGTGCAGATCATACAGTTCTGAGGACTGGTATTTCTGCTACTAAGCCCTCCCCTCTAAAATTCCCCTGCTATTTTAAGCAGCTAACATTAATTAACTCCTCTATCAAAGAGCTGTCTGATGAGCGATTAGAGAAAAACTTTTGAAAGTCTCATGCACTCATCTTGAGATATTCAATGGAAGGCAATGGTACCTGTGAACACATCAAGATTTAGGAAAGGGAGCTAAGAATTTTCATCATTTCAAGACAGACAGACCAAGTCCTAGTTTAATATTAGATCTGGAGATGTGAACCTACAGAGTAAAAGCAGGAAGAAGTTGGAGTAGAATAGCAGTGTCTACTAGCCTGTGATGAAATAGTTCAGAAGGTTGGTGCAAAAAAACCAGATGAGTTAATTCAATTACATATTCCCCACCTTGAAAGAGGAATTGCACAATACTTATTCCCTAGACTTTACCATCTTTCATACATCAACTTAACTTGCTGGCTTCACTTTTTGTCATACTTGCAAGATTACTTCAGGTTCTAAGGTAGCTGTGAATTTAAGCAGCCAGGCAGGCAGGTGCTCTGCTCAGACAGGCCAGCAACACCTCATTCAGTTCCTCTGAACAGAGTATGGATAAAGAAAAAAGTATATCTGACCATTAGCTATCATTCCCTGCAATATGAAGACATTTATTAATGTGAGAGGAGAGACTGTGAGCAAAAGCAACTCCAAAACAACAGCAACTTCTTAAATGGAGTTCAGTCATTGCTACTGAAAAGCAGAGCAGAGTTTTAACTACCTCTCCACCTGGGGAAACACAGACTTTCACAGATTTCCTGTTTGGGCACTGATACTGAACCTCAACACTCACAGGAAGAATTCTTAAGAAAAGACCTGCTCTGACAACACACAGGTCTAAACATCTACATGGGAAACATGCTGCAAGATCAACTAGCAGAAATAGTCCAATAATTAATTCCAATTTTTAAATAGCATTTTCCACTTTAAGAAAAAGTTGCTAACTCAAATTCAAGAAATCTCTAACTGCTCTATAAACTGTGGACTATGGAGCTGAGACACTGAGTCAAGGCAGAGGATGAGTATTTCTTGGGTTACATGACACTGCCTCCAAGAAGACAAAACCAACCACTTTTTATAAGTTCCTGTCCTGCCGCAACCTACCAGCAACTGAGCAAGATGAAATGCACTGAAGTCAATGTACTGCAAATTAAGAGATGGCAGTACACAAAATCTTAATGAACTACAGAAGAGATACATAAGAACTGAACTGCAAACTAGGACATGATTGCAACAATTGATTTTCATTTACTTATTTTAAGAAAACGACATCTAGATTATGGTACAACTTCTACATCAGAATACTTCAGATTGGTAAAAAAGACATATGAAAGGGCAAAGCCAAATAGTTCAATAGAGAAATACCACAAAACTGAGTGTTTCCAATTCATTTTATTTACTGTTCCTGTTTTAATCACTTATCATACCTCTGGAAAACACTGACAACACAATACTCTATATTTAAGACAAATGCATCACAGTTCACTTTAAAGAAAAATGGTTCCCCATAAAGCTACTTAGCCTATGCTCCTGACCCAACACAGAAACCAAAATTTACCCATCAGCTTATATGCAAGAGAATGTGAAAAACTATAAATTCAATATAGTGCCTCAAATATTTCAGGCTGTACTTTCATCCTTTAAGCTGTTTTAAGCAATTACCCAAGTACTCATGAGTACAGGGTACCAATCATCTAAGTGTTTTATTCCAGGCAACTGCAACTCAGTTTCAACAAAGCATCATCCCATTCACTATACTATCAGATAATGCATAGTATGAAGATGAGACTCCTAGTTTAGGCGTAGAAAAAAAGAGGAAGGAATAAAAAAGGGGAAAAAAGGGAAGAAGAAACTCTAAAAACTTGTTCAGATTACAAACATGCTTATTGCTTAGTTTCAATTACCTACATCGCTTCCCAAAACTATTCTTTAAAATGCTTCCAAAGACTGATACTTAAAACCTCACAAAGCTACCCCTTTTCTTCTGCACTTACCACAATTATTCTGTACTTGATTACATGCAAGCCAACTGACTCTAGAATACTGTTACTGCTCATGCCAAGGTCTGCATTTTTTGCCCAGTTTTCTTTCATTCAAATTTCTTCTCTTGATTGCTCTAAGCAGCAACTGAATCAACTTTGTAATTTGGAGGCTGTGATGGTACAAAATCCCCTAGTCCAAGTACAGAAAGCTAATATTTCACCTCTTTGGGCTTTAGGTGGTAGAAGCCTTATATAAGACAAAGAGATGAACTATTCCTCCCTTATGGGAAGAGGAAGAACTAGTTGATTAGTTTACACCTCTCTAGTAGTTCTCACTCCTGTCATATTTTTATTCTGAATAATTATTTTCTGCTATTTTATTTAAATAACATTCCCAAGTATTTACTTTCTCCATGAAAGTAAAATGGCAAGGGGGTTGAAACTAGATGTTCTTAAGGTCCTTTCCAGCCCTAACTATTATATGATTCTACGAGAAATGAAGCTGTTGTAAAAAAGCAATCTGTTTAAATTCAAGTGGTGATAAATCAGCTTAAACTATCCTTGCATAACAATAAAATGAACAGAGATGGCGTGGGTTAGTCGAACTTATGCTTAAAGTTATCACAGTTTTAAAAGTGTTGCTTTTATTTTTCTAGCAAAAACCCCAAACAGATTCTCCCAATAGCCTGGCTTTCAGGAGTAGCTGTTGAATCAATCCCAGAATTCCCAGAAGTTACAGAAATGAAAGTTTAAAAACAAATTATGCTCTCAAATACCCATTTGCTTACCTCCATGTTGGCAGGATGTTTTTAATAACCCTTATTGGTGCTTGTGTTCAATATTAAATGCTGTACAGCACATTCGTTAAAAGTCAAGATTATGCAGACTACCCTAGACTTCTCTCTAGACAAATGAATTGACAATGCAATAAAAACATGCTAAAAACACCTATTAATACTGTGTTTATGCCCAGCTTCACTATACAGTTCATTCCTTAAAGCAAAAAACATTGTTGTTTTCTCTCTTCAACATAAAGCACCATGGAATCATAGCATCGTAGAATAGTGAGGGTTGGAAAGGACCTTAAGATCATAGTAGCTAACATTAGAATTTAACCCAAAAACCTCAGCCTTCCCACAAACATTAAGAAAAAATGAATTTCTTTCACCACAGTGAACTTATCTGGAGAATCTCATTTTTTTTCTCCTAGCTTTATATACCTTCAACATAGCCGCTTAAACCCTAGCGAGTCAACTGAGGCTTCCTTTTTAATGGAGGTCACGACACTTTTAGGGTATGATTCATGTTTTCTAAATGAAGATGTACTCAGTGACAGGCACATCTGGCTGTATCAGTGTTCAGGTGGATAAATAAGCAGGATCAGTTCTGTAAATGTCACAACATCAAAGACAATCTAGGATGAGAGCAACTCTACTGCAGACACACCAACTTCTCCCCATTGATAAGATGAGATGAGGGTGTCTACAATCAGCTGAGAATGACTGCACCCTGTATCTCCAACACCTTAGTCTCAGTTTCTGAGTTTGTGACCATATGCCAAATGTGATGTAAACACAGATTAGAATCATCTTCTGTACAGCAGCCAATATATAAATGACACATATAAAACAAGCAGAGTTACTTGTTAACACCCAGCTCCCCCTGGCTTGGTGCTCTTTGCATCGGCCTATCTGACTGCTACAAATCAAACATCTTTCTAAAATTAATTTCATCTGAAACTGGCTCTGATCCTGCAGTTCACCAGAACACCAAGAAAAGCTGTGTGCTGTATCATGTGCAATCTCAAAGCTACAAGATAAGGAAAGTCAGACTATAAAGATTTTTTCTGCAGTGCAATGAGGCTAGGATACACTCTATGAATGCGTAGTAACCATGATTAGAGAGGAAAATGCACTGAAATTCTGATTAGGGTTCCTAACAGACAAACAGCTTGTAGTCAGTCTTCAGATTGTAAAGGACTGCCATACCACACTCAATTCCAGCATAACATATGCTCACATGGTAATTCTAACACCTCACTTTGCGTCTACTGGGATAGAAAAAGGTTCTCTCTGCGAAAAATATCCAATGGAAAAAAAACAAACCCCAAACACCATTAAAACTGTCTATTTTTAAGCATTTATAAACCTAATGGCACAACACATATTTGCAAGCTAAATCAGGGAAAGTTTAAAGATTTCAGCCACCAACAGCACGACAATAAATTTTACTCTACATTAGCCATTTCAAGCAACAGTTTTATTACCTCAGTCACTCTTTTCACATCAGCATTATTCATTTGACACTTCTTTCTGTGTCTGATGCATTCACTTCATGAGCCCAACTAGACCCCAACACTTCACCCTTAACACTGCAATTTCCTTACCATGACAGCTCAGGCCCAGTTGCTTCCAGCAAGATCTATAGGTAGCAAGACACAATTTTCACAAAGGTTTTTGCACAAATTCTAGATTACCTGGTATCAGAAACCTGTACAGTATAAAATCTAAGTAGAAACAGGATGATCTTCTGGGAATTACTCCTACTTTGAAGATCTGCCTAGAGTCCTAATTAGACCCAGAATCCAGATCTCATCAGCTTTCGGTTTTGGTAAAAATGAAATCTCCACTGTCAATTTCCAGGGAGAAACAATGACAAAAGCACCTTCTACAACTCCACAGTTTCTGTTGGGAATGATTAGTGCAGAGCTACATTCAGAGATGAAGAATAACGGAAACACAAGTATAGTTCAGTGAACAAGGATAGACTGACAAAGGAAAAGGGAGCTCTCTTTGACAAAAGAGAAATATAAACGCAAAAAAACCCCATGAAGTTTAAAACTTTCCACCTTATTCACTGCAGACCTACTATAGAAAAATAATATATATGCAGTTTCTTCAAGTACCCTCCTGAAAGACAGCCTATTCTTACTGTAAAAAGTGTGACTTCATTTAGATACTTGAGTCTTTCACACTGATGTCAGAAAGGCCTTCCTGTATCTTTGCTTCTTCCCCACTCCAATTTGAAGATTTTTAATGATTCTCTCTAAACATCTCATAGCTAGGAACACCCGGCTAACATGGTGTTTCTCCTTCCTCATGCACAGGCATCCCACATTAGTACTGAACACTCTTAACATTGCTATTATCTTATTTTCACATGCCAGTGATTTCAGAAACACATGCTGGTTTGCATTCAGCAGAGAAAGCATTAAATTGGTGTGACGCTCCTAAAACCTGTTGCATTTCAAGTGACAAACAAATGCAGCAGATGTGCAACACTGGAACAGAAAGAGGTCACAGCTACCAGATGTCAGCAGACAGGCCAATATTTTTAACAGGCTTTTTTTTTTTTTTTTGCCAAAAAGCCTGCTTGTCCATTTGCATCAAGTACTTAGGAAATCTGTTAGAAATGCAGGAACACAAGGCAGAGTGGGAGACATCCCATGTGCTGCACTGCACAGGGAATCCTGTTAAGCTGGTGGCACTGAAGCACTAGGCAGGAGACAATGCCCTCACCTCTTAAAGAAGTCACTTTCTGAGTGCTGGAGCAACCTTCCTGAGCCATGGTAAAAGCTTTTCAGGAAAGAAGGGGCAGAGACAGACGAGGGGAGACCAGGTGACGCAGATTCACTCTCATTAAGAGTGCGCCGAACCCCAACAACAGGACTGTGCGGGCAACAAGAGAACACAGCAGATGGGTCAGCACGGATTGGATACAACAGCAAAACATCCAGGTGAAAGATACTGGCCAAGTACCCAGTCTTGGCTTCCAATAACTTTGTTTCCCAGAAGATAAAATACATCAAGTGCACTACTGGGCAGTTTTCCTGCTGATACCGATTTTGCTATTACAGATGATTTCTTTAAAGAAACATTTCAGTGACACTGCAGAAAAGGCAGACCACCGTATTTCCTTAGCCTTATTTATTCCCAAGGCATATTCAGAATAAAGAATCTGAAACATTCAGAAAATATCCTTAGAAATCTGCTTCCAATAACACGAACCACCTTGTTTCTTCCCTGCAGTTTTCTCTTTCTTTTTTTAATAACATGTATTGCTTGAACACATTAGAAAGTATAGATTATTTAAATGCAATATTTTTGGATAAATTTCTGTGAAGTGTTTAAATCAAGATATTCCTATGACACACAAGTGTGGGGGGAGGACATAAAAATTCAGTTTCTTTTACTTAACATTTCTTATTAATCCTCACTAGGAAAGAAGAAAAAGTCCCAGGCTAGAACCAAGTTGCTACAAACTGTTTTGACTGAGAATCTGCTGATGATACCACTTTCATCAGCAACTTCTTAAAAGATACTACAAAGAAGTGAAGTCAGCAAGTCCTTCTGTTGAACTGTCAGGGTTTCCTGTTTGCATACAACATGGTCAGTGGAAAAAAAAATAACCAAAGTTTATCTCAGTAAAAACCACATTATTTATCTCTTTAGAAAGACAGTGTAACAAAGCAATTTGAAGGCTGGCTTCTTACCCTTCACCCCCTTTCATTCTCTTTAACAGAATAAACTTTGCTCCTCTCTACAGGCTGGTGTGGCATTCATGCTGATGTTTTAATCTAGATATCAGAGGGCTGAGTTATTATTTAAAGTCATTTTTAGAACGACTAAAAAGCGAAATTGCAGTCAAGCACTGAAACATATGAGTAATTTGGAGAAAGTGCTCCTCCAAAAGAAAAAGATCAGCTCCTCTGGGCCCGTTTTGAATTGGACAGGCACCTAATGCAGACAGCCGGGATGGAGGCTGAGAAAGAAAGTGCAACCAAAGAGGCCCATAATGAACTTCGGGGACCTCTTCTGACTGAATGAAGGAACTCCTGAAGAACAGTCTTCCACATCTTAATAGCTGGAGAGTCTCCAAAAAGGAAGGGGAAAGAAGTTACAGAGGGAAGCTCTGCAGAAAGGCAAACAGCGAAATGGCATGCCTCACACAGTTCAGTGAAGTGTTTAATCCTTCAGTCCTTCCGTGAGAATCCTCACCAGTTTTAATTCTGGTCATACTCCCTGGAAGCTTTGGCTAAGACAGAGACAGACACTTGAAGCTGCCAGTGCCTTTTTCATCCTGACATAATATCGTCAAGCCACCGTCTCTGCACCTAAAAGTGGTGAGGATCTCTTCTCCCAAGAGCCTGACTGCCAAAAAGGTTCAGCTCACAGGCGGCAAATAAATAAATAGATGGGCACCAGCATCTAGCAGGACAATCAATTCACTGGATCGATGCCTCTCCTGAATTGCTCATTCAGGGATTAGCAAGTTACTGCAAAGCCTTGAACTACCCAGAGGTAGATATGACAGGCTGGAAATAAACAAATAAATAACTAGAACCCGCAGCAGTGGAGGAGCAGCTTCTGTAAAAAGGACAGGGGTGAGTGGCAGGAGGCAGCAGTCGCGTGGCACGGCATGCCTTGACTCACCTTGTCGTCTCAACGCAGGTCTGTCGCAGCAGTGGGGACCGGACGCTCTGGGACCTCCCGTTCTGGAAGGTTATCCTGCGCCTGGCGCTGGATGGGGGGTGGCTGAAGGTGTGCGCACGTCTCCTGAACTGGGGGGAGTCCGAGCCTTCCTCGGGAAATGGCTGCCAGACCGAGGATACAGGGGACGATGGAGGAGTAGCTGGTGGGGAATCGCCCGGTGAAACGTCCTGCAAGGAAGAGCTGGCTAAGTGAAGCCTGCAGCTCTGTGCCCTGCCACAGCTCCTGCCTAACCCCACCAGCCGCACACCGCATCGGGGCACCCAGAGCCTCTCCCCCTTCTTGGTCGTGGCCTATTGTATGCTAATTATCACCAAAACCAGACATCCTTTGGTAATTTACTCCAAACCAGCAGTGCCCTTCTTAGAAAAAAGAGGAGAGAGGAATAAATATGTATATGCGACACAAACATACTAATTACGCCAGGCATCCTCTCACATGGATCAGCATTCCAGCTACCAGACTTGTGGCTCTATCAGGAAAACACAGGAATTTGAGAGAGTAGGGAAACTGCTTTTAGCTAGTTTCCTCGACATATCATGAGTATACTTCCTGTACCGTCACAGCGATATCCTGGAAGAGAGACTGTTATTTCACAGCCAGTTTATGAGTAACTGTAGCAGGAAAACCGTAACAGAATCTTCACCTCCTGGGAAAACCAGTAATCAAACCTCACGTGAGGTACAACATTAAAAACAGGAAATAAAAAGAAAGTGAACAGTTCCGCCCACTCGCCCCCAAACAGCATCCCTAACAGCTGGTTTTAGGTCAAAAATTCTTACTTCCCTAAAGCAACTTACAGAAAGGATTTTTAACCTTCAGAGCATTTCCTTTTGTTAAGATAAGACCTTTTTAATTCCCTCAGTGAAACAAGCCAGAAGCTGACCAGAAATCCCTTGCTTTTATGAAAAATGAAGTGTACTTTTCTGCACTTTTATGAAGTGCCGAAAAAAAGGGCCAGCAAACAAACAAAAGATTAAAGCTGAATCTTCAAGTCAACATATATGCCAGCGTTCTTACACACCTCCCTGTGGAAACTCCTGAGTTTTGTAAATTGATGTGCTTTGCGCTACTTCCTTCAGCTAGAAGCAGAGTGCCAAATTTACGCTTCATTAACACCAGTGCCTGTAAACGTGCCAATTTTAACTAAGCTCCTTACATACTTTGTCAGAAGCAAGGCTGTTGCAGCGCTCAAAGCTGTCCACGCTTCCCAGGCGGCCTCGCATTCGGTTGGCTCCCTGCAAGACAAAAGGTGAGTAACTTCATCTGGTCCTTTCCTCTTTTTCTGAAGGTTAAGCAAAGATGGCAACAGCTGTGCAGGTGAACACAGGACAGTTCATACACGTGACACATCTGACGTAAGACTGCAGATTATGGGGCTAGAGCTGGATTGTACAAGCAGTGACATCTTCAGGTGGCAAAACTGTATCTTCTCCTTGCTTGCTCCCAGGAGTTTTAAATCTGCAGCTCTATTGTCTGCAGCAACTGAGTATTTCCTGATTCATTTGAAGCTAAATAGCTGAGCTGGCTTAAACAGTCGAGTTCAAAGCTCCAGCCTTCAGCACTGCGCTTGCACTGCAGCTAACGGATGCATTTGACGTACTACTATCTCAACAGAGTTTAGTCTCTATTTAAACATTTCAGACAAAAAATGCTCTCTAGCAGCAAATCCAGCCAAACAGCATCAGATACAAAGACTACTTAATTATAATGCAGACAGCCCTGAGGCATATTAGCCAGAAACTAGTGTTAGCAGATCTTCGCCAAACTTGTTAACAGTCACCTGGTTTCACAGGAAGAGGAGATAGAGATGCAGTACTTTTGACCACTTTCCACTCTTAATTCCCATGAAACACTGGTGATGTATGCTGTTAGACACTTCTGACAGCTGAAGTTGCTTTTAGTACTTTATATGGAAAAACACAGTCAAGGTTTTAAGAAAACTATAGATAGAACTCCTCTTGGTATGCTTGCAAGTCCAGGGGAAGTTTTGTCAACATCAGCAGTATTTATTTAGCTGTCTTTTTCCTGGTAAGGTTTATTTTCAAGACTTAAGAGTGCTCTTTAGGTACACTATCTCATTTATGCTCATTACCAATGAATAATCTGCCTAAAGCATCTCTTCACTGATCCTACCAATAAAACAAAAGCAAAGGATAACTTGGAAGTTTCTCACTAGCTTTAAAAACACACTTTTGGCCCTGTAAGAAGGGCTTTTTGGTTCAGAAAAAAACACCCAACAAATCAACAGAGAGGTTAGTGCAGCATGGGCTGGAATAAATCTGTTCACAAGGTCAAACAGAGGTTATATTTATTTTTCTGAGGTACCTCATTAGGAAGCCACAGCCTATTTTCAGTTCAAACCTGACAAAAATAAAATGAGTCCAGCAAAACAAACAAGTGAAAAAGTGACATTCCTCTGGGACTAAGTGAAACCAGAGCACAGAACCCACCATGTTTCCCTATAGTGAGTTGTGTTCAAGTAGCTTAAAATGTCACTTGATGCTATTTATCTAGCTAAGAACCCATCCACTTAATGTGTTCCTAGATATCTGGTTACTACATACTTATTTCTTATTTTCCTAAGATTGAGGCTTCATCTCTCTCCCACATATACTGATTATTTATTTTTTTTTTGCATTTTAATCTTTTTATCTACAAAAAGATGCTGAATGCACACTTTAAAAACCAAAACCTGAAGTTCTTTCTTAGTCTCTTTGTTACTAAAGGTTCTTTAAAATAAAGTGTTGTTATGCATAATTAGCATCCTATTACATGAATACTATGTGATTTGCAGCTGGCTTGCGGAGGGGAAAACCCAACACACCAATAGATATCTGGTGCCTAAATACCTTTAGGAATTAGCCACAGTCCATTAGGCTATTAATAGCTTGATAAAGAATAAGAACTGTCAAAACAGTCACTGTATAACACATGCATGAACATGACACACAGTATACACATACATAGATACTTGTACATATTTGCTCTAACCAAGCGATTAACGGTCAAACTGCAATGTAAATTCTTTTTCTCAGTCTCACACTGTGTAATCTTTAAATATATCAGCAAGAATGAACCCCTACGTATACCATGATTCACTATAACATGTATACCACGATTCACTATAACACACTGCCCTTCCTGATCTATAGCAGTTTCATGTCAAAGATAAGACAATAACAAGTCTGCTTCATAAACAGCAGACTTAAAATTGTCATAAACTAGATCCACTTCTCATGAACTCAACCATGGACTATGCAGACCCTTACACTATAACATGCAGCATGTCACAGTGATCCTGATGAGAAGTAACACACTGTATCAAAACCAACCAATATATGAGCAGTTTCCCTTCAAAGACTCTTCAACTTAAGCAGTGTATTTCATCTAAATTACTTTTCTTGACATGATCAGAATGCTATTATGTCTGTATATCACAGGGCTGCTTTACTGGGTTATTCCTAACGATGTATGCCTGTTCCAAAACCATCGCTGGGTTAGTGACCCACTGTCAGAGCTAGGGCAGTTTCCAGTCACATGCCCTTTAGATGTGGAAAAGCAATCAGACTCAGCACAGGCATGACTTTAGCTGTCACCATTTGATGATACTCCAGACTGCTGAAATTATCCAGATCATCCGACCGTCATTGCTCTCTTTTCCATGCATTCTCTCTTTTCATATTCAAACTGAGCCCCTTGTGTATAAAACTTCTTACACAAGAGAGGACAGATTTGACCAGGAGAATTTTAATGCTAGCTTGAGTCCTAGATCAAATTCACACCTAACTGTAACTTTTAAGGATTCTCGCCAGCAAACAATATTTTGCCTCCTTTATAGGGAACATCAGTGGCATCCTATGTTTGTAAATCATTTTATGACATGCCCATGTAAGTTGCAGGACAAGTGAAACTTAGACCTTGATTCAGCATGGCACTTTAAAATCACTAGCAGAAGGAACTTAATTTCACTGCTCAAAAGTATAGTTAGGCCTCTCCATCCAGTATTCATAGCTCATCATACTTTCTCTGTAACAACATCCTGGATCCCAGGCACTCAGCCTCCTTCAGTTATCCCTCTGTATGCCTCTTCTCTGCTTCCAGGATGCTCCCTGCTGAGCAGGGAAAATTAAGCAGAACTTGCAATTCAGACTTATTTAAAGAGCTATTTAACAGAAGAGAGTTCCAGTAATTATCTACAATTCCATATTGTACCTAGCTAGCAACACTGAAATGAAGAACCACTCACTTTTTAAGTGTATTGCTTTTTATTGCCTTTTTTTTCCTGCAAAAGGACAAACTTGTTACTACTTCCTAGAGATTTTTAGTGACCAATATGAATGATTTTAGCTATTAGAGGTAGGCATTGCTTCTCTGTACAGAAAGATTTCTAGTTTACGCAGACATATTCATTCACACTTTCAAAAAAACATGTCTCTTGAGGGGATCATGCAACCATCCTGATTAATTTTTCATTTTATCTTTAATGGGCTCATGGCAGCAAGTGGTCACAGAATCACAGGATCAACTAGGTTGGAAAAAACCTTTAAGATCATCAAGCCCAACCTTTACCCCAGGATTCTCAAGCAACACATCTGATAATGCTCAGCTAACTCACTTATGCCTAAAATGAACACTCATTATTCAGAAAGTTAACTTTTTTCCCCTCTGTACATGCAGCCTTAGCATAAACTTTCTAGCACAGTTAAGCCAAAATCAACCCAGCTGTAACCCTCAGATTTCACAACAGGGATATCACTTCATTAAGTGTTTATCAGACTGAAGCCAAAACCCAGAAAAAATGTGAGAGATCTTTACTGTCAAGGATATCTTGGAAAATTGCTGACAACGAGTTGTTAATCTTACCCTTGAGAAGATATTTTCCAAAGAGCTAGTCAAGGATTTCTTGGCCTTGTTTTTCAGAATGTCGAGTTTAAACCTGCCACCGCTAGTGGTACTTTCTGGAATTGCACTGTTAGAAACAGCCTGTTGAAATGAGCGAGGACACAATTCAGCTTTGGCAAATCTTTATGCAATTGCAGACTTCCAAAGACTAGAGCTCAACCAGATTACATAGCAACAACATCCTCTTGGCCTTTATTGAGAAAAAAACACCACAAAATCAAAAAATCCCCGCAAAACAAAAGCCCCACATGGTCCAACCCAAAACACAGTTAAAAGCACATTCCAACCCTAAAGACTACCTCGCAAAAGCATATCGATTTAACAGTACTGTTACTCATTTCTTTTGCTAGGTAAGTTCAGAGTCTGAAATGAAACCAATGTCCTCTTCATCCCTATTCTCCCCAGAAATAACTGTTTCAGAGTGAGGATCAGGGAGAAGGGAAAAGGACAGAAGAAATATCCTGGCACACTGTAAAGAAATCAAGTTCTAAAAATAATCGGTTGTCTTTCCTCCCTCTCTTCTTGTGCCCCAAGATTAAAAAAACCAAGCATCCCACTTTTAATCAAGCAATTTCTCTTTCACAGTCCTCTCTTAATTACAAAATGCAGCTTCTGCTATCCCTGATGAAGTCTACCAGTGGCCTGATAGTATTCAAAGTTGCATTTTAGCAGGGTGGGAGGAAGGAGAATAATAATATAAAAATAAGCTTTACCGATGGTGCTTCACCAATATGAATATGCGTTTTCTGCTTAGTTTCACAGAGCTGGCGTAGATGTAAGATCACAAGTTCATTTTCTTCCTGGTCATTTTCAGGCTTCATTTTCTGTCAGTAACAGCAAAGAAAAGAAAATGTTGTCTTTCAAGTCAAGATTTGCTTATTTTCCCTTCCATATGTGTGTATTATTTGAAATTAATATACTGATACACCAAATGCTAGATAGCACTATCAGCATGTCGAATTGCACTACCGTTTGTCTGACAGTATATCACTCCTGAGCAAAACAGACCAAAACTTTCTACATGCAAGATGTTACAGGCTGGGGAGAGGTGGGAGCCTCAGGCCCACACACGTTGTTTTCTAAGATTGTCTGCCACTGGACAGCCTTATAAATGGAATAAGAAACCCAGGAAAACCAAACAGCCACTCCCTTCCTACGGAAGCTAGAGAGGAGTGCAGCACTTGGAAGCCTGAATTATTATATATTTCATTCACTTGAATACATTTACTTAGATCAGAATCCTGTCTCAGAAAAAGTAAAAAAAAACCAACTTCTGAAAATGCCAGACATATTCTTGATACCTGCAAGTCTCACATGCTTTTAACTCACTCCCACATCACTTCCAAGTAGGGAAATGTGTTTACAGATGAAGAACTACAGGGAAGGAAAAAAATACTCTGGGTATGAACACAGAGCATCTCAGCAGACTTGGAAATTAAAACTTTTCCCATAGCAGTATATCACATATAAGGTTAGGTTGGAGCAGGCTATTTCAGCACAATGTTTGGTGTAAAAATAGTAGATTCTAGACCAACTACATAACAAACCTAGCAAAAACATCTAGTTCATTTTATCATGGTCTTTTTCAAATTTGAAAAAACAGCTGTTAATGTATTACCTGAACACGTTCAAAAATGTCTGCTTGCTCATTATCAGTCAGTGATGACAGATGTCTCTGAATTACAAGTTTGGCTCTGGGTGGATAGAGTCCTGAGAAAAGAAAGGAACATTAAAGCCTCTAGATTCTCAAATGACCTCTCAAAAATTTTTTTTGGAAAACATTATAGGAGACAGAAGCCTGCATTTGAGTTTATACACGTTTAACACATGACAGTTGGGTATCTGCAGTATAAATGATACAAAATACTTCAGGTTTTGCTAAAACAAATAATTTTGTCTCCTTTCTTTAAGCAGTGGCTGGCTCCTGTGTATTAAGGTTGTGGACCCACTGATGTCTTATGCCCTAGCACAAAGAGATCACTGACAGCTGGAAGCCTGACAAATGTATGAGAGAGTAGGAAGAGAGGAACAGATCAGGAATGTAACTGCAGAGACAATGCACAGGATACTCAGAAGTTTTCAGAAGCTTTTAATTGAAAAATTTATATGCATCTCTAAACAAGGTAAGGGTAGGGTACAGGTCATATCTGAGAACTGAAGACACTTTTAAACACAAGAACAGCATAAAAGCTGTAAGAACAGATGAAAGAACTTCTGGTGTAAGCACATGCTTGCTTAAGAAGCTTGTTCTAGGAAGCTACAAAGACTGAGGTGAAAATCAAACCCCTCAGTCAGATGAAAACCTGTAGTTTTTTCCATCCAAGGTAGATATTATTCATAGAAAACTTGAAACAGAAGAGATCAAGACTTTTCCAAACTCATGAAACTGCAGGTTTTGATTACTTCCCATGAGGATGATCAGGGGACTGGAGCACCTCCGGTATGAGGACAGGCTGAGAAAGTTGGGGCTGTTCAGCCTAGAGAAGAGAAGGCTGCGTGGAGACCTCAGAGCAGCCTTCCAGTATCTGAAGGGGGCCTATAGGGATGCTGGGGATGG